>JBAKBP010030387.1:0-25795 GCA_037953745.1 Lithodes maja | reverse complement strand
CTACCTAAATATCTTTATCCTTATACAGTAAGGGAAGGTAAATGGTTCTACCTAAATATCTTTATCCTTATACAGTAAGGGAAGGTAAATGGTTCTACTTAAATATTTTTATCCTTATACAGTAAGGGAAGGTAAATGGTTCTACCTAAATATCTTTATCCTTATACAGTAAGGGAAGGTAAATGGTTCTACCTAAATATCTTTATCCTTATACAGTAAGGGAAGGTAAATGGTTCTACCTAAATAAGACATACTATTAAGGGGAGGTCTCCACTTGAGGGATTTGTTTCTTGACTCCTTTCTCCATCATGTTTAGCCCCATTGCTTTTCTAATTTTAAGACTTTCGCCCCATTATTTTGACGATTTTAAGAACCTTTGAACCATTTCTGTCAATTTTTAGACCTTTCGTGCCATTTAGGTGTCGATGTTATCCTGGCGAGCGATAGCGAGCCTGTAATTTAAGAGGAACCGGCTTTCAGCCGGGACATTTTTCTACCGAAAAATGTACAAATTTATCTTGAAAGGGGGTCTAGGGAGTGTAATTTTAAGCTTGATGGAAGTTTAGGGAGGAAACTAAACACCTCCCCTTAACCCTTAGAAAGATCCAATTACGCATTTCCTTTTTCGGTTTTCTGGCTATTATTACACGATTTTCTTCAGATTAGGAAGGGCATATGGAAGTCAGAGGGTTAATTGAGGTAGTCTTTACCCTTATATAACTCCCACAGAGCCTTCCTAAATTGTATATAATTGAGGTAGTCTTTACCCTTATATAACTCCCACAGAGCCTTCCTAAATTGTATATAATTGAGGTAGTCTTTACCCTTATATAACTCCCACAGAGCCTTCCTAAATTGTATATAATTGAGGTAGTCTTTACCCTTATATAACTCCCACAGAGCCTTCCTAAATTGTATATAATTGAGGTAGTCTTTACCCTTATATAACTCCCACAGAGCCTTCCTAAATTGTATATAATTGAGGTAGTCTTTACCCTTATATAACTCCCACAGAGCCTTCCTAAATTGTATATAATCGTCGAATGATAGCCAGAACAAACTGCCAAAATGCGTCATAATCTTCAAAGGGTTAAGGGGAGATTTCCACTTGAAGGATTTTTTTCTTGGCTCATTTCTCCCTCATGTGTAGTCCCATTGCTTTTGATATTTTAAGACGTTCGCCCCATTAGTTTGGCGATTTTAAGAACTTTCGCCCCATTTCTGTCAATTTTAAGACCTTTCATGCCATTAAGGTGTCGATATTTTCCTGGCGAGCGATAGCGAGCCTGTAATTTAAGAGGAACTGGCCTTCGGCCAGGACATTTTTCTACCGAAAAATGTACACATTTATCTTGAAAGGGGGTCTAGGGGGTGTAATTTTAAGCTTGATGGAAGTCTAGGGAACTAACTAAAAACCTCCCCTTAACAGTACGTCCAAATAATGCCTATAAATTATAAATGGCGTGAAAACTACCGGTATTCTTAACCCTTTTTAGTATACATAAATAATCTATCGCCAACTTAAGGGGGAGGTAGTCGTTTTTTCTGGACCCCTTCTCCCTTATGTTCAGCGTATTAGTTTTGAGGTTTTAAGACGTTCGTTCCGTTAGTTTGGCTATTTTGCGACATTTCGCCCCATTTTGTTGTCAATATTAAGATCTTTCGTGCAATTTTGCTATCGATTTTTTTCCTGGCGAGCGAAAGCGAGCCTGAAATTTTAGAAGGAAGGCCAGGACATTATTTTGTATACCAAAAATTTTACAAATTTATCTTGAAAGGAGGTCTGAGGGGGTGTTTGTTAAGCTTAATGGAGGTCTAGCGAGTAAACTAAAAAAAAATAAGTTACTACATAAATATATAGTCCAAAAACCAAGCAATACCCCCTTAATATAGCCAAGATCTCTGTTGTATAACCCAGTACCGTTAAAAAGGAGTAATTGTGGACACCTGGGGAATGGGGATAGTAATTGTGGACACCTGGGGATAGTAATTGTGGACACCTGGGAATAGTAATTGTGGACACCTGGGGATAGTAATTGTGGACACCTGGGGATAGTAATTGTGGACACCTGGGGATAGTAGTTGTGGACACCTGGGGATAGTAATTGTGGACACCTGGGGATAGTAATTGTGGACACCTGGGGATAGTAGTTGTGGACACCTGGGGATAGTAATTGTGGACACCTGGGGATAGTAGTTGTGGACACCTGGGGATAGTAATTGTGGACACCTGGGGATAGTAATTGTGGACACCTGGGGATAGTAATTGTGGACACCTGGGGATAGTAATTGTGGACACCTGGGGATAGTAATTGTGGACACCTGGGGATAGTAACAACAGTTCATTAACCCCTTCACCACCATTCCGTAATTCACATCCTATTCTGGTTACCATTAGACGATTTTCTTTAGCTTGTAATCTATCTTTCCGACTCAAATGGGCAAACACGATCTCAATAAACCCGCTTAGTATCACAGGTCATTCTTTAATTTCATACAATCATCTAATTATTACCAAAGCCAAAGGTAAAAAGGCGCCATGGTGCTAAAGGGGTTAAAACCTCCATTATAATTATTCAGGATTTCTTACATTTGGAAACCCATTAACGCCACCAGACAGTACACTATAAAACACACACACGCACACACACACAGTCTCACAAACAATCACACACACACACACATACGATGACATCCACACATACACGATGACATACACACACACAAAAACCGTCTACGTATTGTGAAAAACCTGTTATCCTCCGGCAAATTGTGGGGTTGAGTGAGTGAAGGGGGGGACAGTGAATGAAGGAGGATACATGTTTTTCATAATACGTGTTGCTAGCCCCAAACGCGCGAGCAACTGTGGTTTTCAACCATCCGACACATCCCCTTTTATTTATGTGCATCACACATGTTAAATACAAATAAAGTTTATGTTTTGTTTTACCCTACTGTGGAAAGACTACGGATACACCACTCCTGCCCGGGCCTCACACAGTGGCATGACCCAGTCCAGTCGAACTGAGCTCATGACGCTGGTGGCATTGCCCCGGAGGATAGCCATCCCTAGTCTTTGCTTGAGCCAGAGGGTTTCCCGGGGGTCTCCTGAAACTTCTCTGATTTTACGGCCTATTTCATTCACCGTCTTAAGGGTGGTAGGGCCGAAGACTCCTGAAGTTTCGAATGCCAGGGGCTCGAACTGATGATTTCTGGCGATGGCTTGATATTTTTCTCGCTTTTTATTTTCTGCTATCCGGGCGGCTTCACCTGCTTCGTCGGCGTTTCTGGCAATGTTGGTTGTGGAGAAAGTGTCAACACATGTGGCATCCCACACGAGGCACCGGCCATTCTTGTAAGGGAAAGTGGTCATCCCATCTGGCCGTTTGCCGTCTTCTCTGTGAAGTCCATGTGGTTCGAGGATTGATGCACGGTTAGCACTCTGCAGGGCCCGTTTTATGACATCATTTAGTGCAGTGTCTTGGCAAGCGGCCTGCGTTGTAATTACATGACAAGGCATGGTGACCTTGAGCATCCATCCCCCACCACACTTGCAAGTGTGTGGGTGACAAACTGCCGCACCCACTCTGAGCGCGATGGCAACCCGGAGCGCTTCAGCATCCAAGTGAGTTCCAAGAGGTGGGATGGGGATGGCGTGTAACCACAAGCCACTCTCCGAACAGGCGGCTGCCTGGAGGCGTGCTTTTGCAACCTGGTCTGCATTGGTTAGGAGATTTTCTTGAGTTTTCTTCGCCGAGATGGTATCCCACGCTTTCTGCTTGCTCCTGGAGGTACCCTGAGGCTCCTCCTCTACTCCTGTACTTTCCTTCCAGGTGTTAATCGCTACTGTTACGTCCCCATTAAGTGTCATTCCGGGTTGAGAAGAAAGGATGGACACTACAAGGTCGTTGGTCACGATGAGGGAAGAGATAAAGGCTGGGGAGGCAATATCCGAGGCTCTCCGTATGCCCAAGCCTCCGAGGCGGACAGGAAGGGTGGCTTGTGTCCAGGTCCGTTCTTTAAATTCCACGTTGGTGATGCTGGTCACTGCTTCTCGGATTATGCTGTCTAATTCTTGGAGGCCACCATTGTTCGTGTAAGTCATCGATGTGCGCAGGAGGTATTGGAGTTTTGGGATGGAGAAACAGTTCTTGAGAAGGGCCAGAGCTGAGTGGGCATCGATGTGTATCAGGCGACTCACGAGACGTTGAAGCTCCTCCTTTTTAACTTGAAGTGCTGGTGGGATTGCTGCCACTCTTGACCTTATTTTGACGGACATGGATGAGCAGTACCTCCCACCTGAACCTTTACCTCCTGTGGGACACAGCACTCATATCTCTGTGTTCCGGTCACCTGCCCCTACCACCTCCCATCAACAGACCCCGTCATCCGGACCTACCGACCAACGCCAGACTCTGCAATGCGGGAGTTTGGGCAGTGGTTGGTTCATTACCCGTGGATGGAGGTTCTCACTGAAGAAGATGTTAATGCCAAATGGGACAACTTTGTATCTACCACCACTTCTTCCCCACCAAGAGGACCAAAATGCACCCCTCTGACGTCCCATGGATTACTCCTCGGATCAAGAGACTGATGCAGAATCGGAACAAGGCCTTCTACACGGACAACAATCGCTACAAGGACCTACGCAACATTGTGATAAGGGAAATCCGTTGGGCGAAGAAGTCCTACTACCCTACAAAGATTCATCATTTAAAACAAACCAATATCAGTCAGTGGTACTCTAAAATTAAGAATCTTTGTGGCTTAAGTAGTGGGACTCCTTCGATCCCCTGTGTTTCCCCATGTCCCTCGTGTAGATGCACCTGAACTGATAAATAATAACTTCTCTACCATCTGCCAAACCCTCCCCAAACTAGACCGCACCAACCTCCCTGCTTTCCTCCCATCCCCTTCCCCCCCAAGTAACTGTTCAAGAATATGAAGTGGCCAAAAAGCTTTCCAGTTTCAAATAAAAAAGGTCAACAACCCCAGTAGACCTACCGGTACCCATGAAAATAAACAAAGAATTTTTGGTGGAATTTGCCACCCCCCTTTGCTCGATAATTAATGCCTCCTTAAGGCAAAGTAAATGCCCTGCAGACTGGAAAACTTCATACGTCACTCCAATTCCCAAAACCCCCTCCCCACATTCTCTTAATGAACTCAGACCAATTGCCATAACGCCCATCCCTAGTCTAATCTGTGAGGACTTTGTATTCACCTGGGCTTACTCACAAATCCGTCACTTGATAGATCCCCAACAGTTTGGCAACATAAAAACCTCCTCCACCACTCACTGTCTTATTAGCTTCCTAGATTATATTTACACAAATCTTGAGAAGAGAAAGACTTCCCTCGCCCTTGCCTTTATTGACTTCAGGAAAGCATTTGACCTTGTTGACCACACCATCATCATCAACAAGGCCATAAAGTTGGGGCTACATCCTACCCTGGTTGCGTGGTTGACCGACTTCCTTAGTGACAGACAAGCAGTGCGTACCAAGGCTTCATCTCCACCTTCCTAGACATCACATGTGGAGTCCCACAGGGCACAAAGATGGGGCCTCTATTGTTCCTCATCTTGATTAATGATGCCCTAAAGGACACCCCATTCCACTGGAAGTACGTGGACGACTCGACAGTCGGCATTACTGTCGATAACACCTCCCCTAACTATGACCCCCTACAAGACATCCTCGACCGTCTTCAAGCCTGGACCACAGACAATCATGTGACTATCAATCATGACAAAACAGTAGTCATGCACATCAACACCTCCGTTACCGACGTTCCTCCACCCACTGTCACAATTGGTCCTCATCCCCTTCAGCTTGTTGAGTCCACCAAACTCCTCGGAATCACTGTGGACAACAAACTGAACTGGAAAAAACATGTAACTACCACAGTCAGGACCGCCACATACAAGTTGTTTATGCTAAGGCGGTTGAGATCCCTGGGGGCGCCGGAGAATGAGCTGAGGAGTATATATAACACCTTCATACTCCCTAAGCTCACCTACGCCTCTCCCGCCTGGTCCTCCTCTCTAACCCTGACACAACAACGTCAATTGGAGAGAGTGCAGAGGAGGGCATGCAGGATCATCCTGGGTGGCACATATCCAGGGTACGAGGAAGCTCACACCACCCTTAGCATACCTGCACTTTCAACCCACCATTACAACACACTCAAACAGTTTGCATCTAAGCTGCTTGTTCACCCACGACACAGAAACTTACTTCCACCAGACGCCCCTAGACCAACACGTGCAGCTCGTCACTTCAACACACTCCAACCAATAAGAGCAAGAACTGACAGATATAAAAATAGTCCTATCCCAACCATTGTAAATATTATTAATAATGTGTAATAACGGCCTGTCACACCATATATACGCGCCCACCTTTAATAATGTATGCATAAGTGTGTGTGCGTGTGTATTAGAATAAAATTATGTATGCATTTGCTTGAGTTTGTTTATGTATATGTGTATATATGTATGTGTATATATGTATCTATGTATGTGCAGTATATGTGTATGTATGTGTGCGTATATGTGTATGTATATATATATATATATATGTGTCTATAGTGTATACTGTTTGTGGTTCGAACCCGGCTGAGAGTATCAGGTGGATAAGAGAAGAGCATATATGCATGTAATGTGCATATATTTATGTATATGTATGTCTGTGCATGTGCTGTCAATGGTTCGAGCCCGGCTGAGAATATAAGGTATATAATATATATATGTACTGTACGTGTATTTGTATAATCATATGCACATATGTATGTAAATATACATACATATGAGCGAGAACATATTGCTCACTAGCGCAACTTCTTATTATAAATCTATGCATAAGCATTATCTATTATTAAGTGTTCGTGTATCTTCATCCATGTATTTCCACCCTTAATAATAGAATGCCCAGCTTTTCCACATTTCGCCTTCTATCACTCACTCACACACACACACACACACACACACACACACACACACACACACGAACAAACACACACACACACACCTACACTAAAGAATGTCCTACATACTACAATTCCCCCAAGCTGTCTCTACTGTTTTTTATATCCTTGTTTTGTTCTCTACCGAGGATTAACCTCCCATTGTAGTAGGCTTTACCTGACCCTACCTGTACGGACTTGAAGGCCACTCCCTCTTTACCCTTTTCAACTCCTCACCTGACACTACCAAAACAGTTTTTGTATGTATGTATGTTTATGTATACGGGCATGTGCACACTTACTGCATGTTCTTATGTTCTTATATATGTATGTATTATGTATGTGTATGTATGTGTGTACGTACGTGTATATATGTATGTTCTGTATGTGAGTAAGTAAAATAAATGTGTATAATTATGTACTGTATATCACTTACTCTCATGGTTAATTTATGATAATTTGTATTTTGCACCTGCATCATTTTTTTTTTTTTTTTTTTGTAAACTGAGCTTACCATCTTCATATCTGTACATCTCATGTTCATCCACTAAATTGTAAAATGTGTATTTTCAGCTCATGAGGCTGCTATTCTTTAATAAACCGTTTATTATTATTATTAGTATTACACAAACAAAGACCATACCGCTCGGAGAGTGTAGATAGCAGAGAAGGGGTGTTGTAGATAGAGGCACTCATTAGCCCAATTATGGCTTAATGGTGTTGTGTATTTGCATAATAAGGCTTTTATGGACTGCCCTCAATTGGCCGCAGGTGTCCATAATTACCCCCTATTAAATATATCCGCAGTTATATACATCAACCCTTCAATAAGCAATGGGATAAAGTTTGTGGACCCTCTTCTCCCTCATATTTAGCCCCATAAGTTTGGCGATTTTAAGACCATTTGTGACATTTAAGTGTCAATTTTGTTCTGGCTACATATTTTGTGTATATTTATATTTGATAGTGACAGGTAGCTTAAATGTAAGGCGATAGTAGGGGTGAATGGTGGGTGATAACTACCGTGTTTGATGGAGGAGCAATAATGGTTTGGTGGTTTCCACAGGTACGCCACAGTAGCCTTGTCCGTTTCCTCGTCATTCAGGTGTGACTTTAACCTCATGACACAGGGACAAGTGGCTTAATTCTCAACTTTTGGTAATTCACAATATCAACGAAAATTAGGGCATGGTATGAAACAAGCTGTGGCAAAATATCATACTGGTCCAACTGTTTGTTAATAAGTTATTCCCGAAAAACCATGTCACACAGCCTCTGAAACCCATAGTAGGTTTTTGGTTTTGATATATTTTTAAGCTTGATGGAGGCTTAGCGAGGAAACTAAAATATAAGTAAATAAATAAATAAATGTGCCAATCAATCAACCCCACCCCCTTTAATACAATACAAGACAATATGGTCAGTGGTTCCCGAAACGCACCTCCGTCAGTTGATGTGTGTGGGCAGTCTTAAAGGGGGGTGACCTGCATTTGTTCTCTATCTGGGTTGTATCCATTCGGCCCCATTCAGTCTACTGTTTTAAGACGTTTATCCCCATCCAGATATCGATTTATACCTGGCGAGCGATAGCGAGCCACTATATTTTGGATAATGAGCTAGACTGCAGGCTAAATTTGTAAATTTTTCGATAGAAAAATGTCTCCGGCGAAGCCGGATTTCTCCATAAAATGCTGGCTCGCTATCGCTCGCCAGGAAAAAAATCGACACCTTGATGGGGATAAATGTCTTAAAACAGTAGGCTGAATGGGGCCGAATGGATACAACCAAGAACGAGAAAAAAGCATGCCACCCCCCTTAAAGGAGGGAGGCAATATGGCCAGTCTTCCCGAGTCAGTTGATGTGCGTGTGTGGGGGCAGACAGTGTTAAAGGAGGGAGGCTGATCTAACTGATACGGTCCCTTGATTTGGGTTGGGTTAACGTTATTCTTTAGTCTCCTCTGTTAAGGGGGGTGACCTGCTTTTTGTTATTTCTGTCCTTTTCTCTCTTTCTCTGGCTTGTATCCATTCGGCCCCATTCAGCCAACTATTTTAAGACGTTTATCCCCATCTAGGTGTCAATTTCTTCCTGGCGAGCGATAGCGAGCCAGCATTATATGAAGAAATCCGGCTTTGCCGGAGACATTTTTCTATCGAAAAATGTACAAATTTAGCCTGCTGTCAAACAAAAACAAAAAATATGCTGGCTCGCTACCGCTCACCAGTAAACAATTGACACCTGGATGGGGATAAACGTCTTAAAACAGTAGGCTGAATTGAATGGGGCCAAATGGATACAAGCCAAAGAAAGATAGAAAAGGACAGAACAAAAGCAGGCCCCCCCCCCCCCCCCTTAAGGGGTGGTTTTTATTTGTAACCCCTTCTGTACCGGCGAAGTCTTTTGTATTATATATTCTATAGCTATATTGAGAGCATTGGGTGTGTTTGGGTGAAGAAGGATCTGTGGTACCGGGTAGTAAAAAGGGGGGTTAAGTGAGATAGTTCGAAGCCTGTTAATTGCTGGAGGGACTACTTAAAAAGGGGAGATCTCCGCTTGAGGGATTTTTTTCTTAACCCCTTTCACCCTCATGTTTAGCCCCATTGCTTTTGATATTATAAAACGTTCGCCCCATTAGTTTAGCGATTTTAAGAACTTTCACCCCATATTAAGACCTTTTGTGCCATTCAGGTGTCGATTTTATCCTGGCGAGCGATAGCGAGCCTGTAATTTAAGAGGAACCGGCCTTCGGCCGGGACATTTTTCTACCGAAAAATGTACAAATTTATCTTGAAAGGGACTCAAGGGGGTGTAATTTCAAGCTTGATGGAAGTTTAGGAAACACACTATTCCCCTTAAGCTGAATAAAATCGTCTAAATAGAGCTAACAAATATAAAAAAAAAACGTAGCCGGTACAGAAGGGGTTAAATTTGTTCCGTATACCTTCATCTCAAGCTTTAAAAAACATCTCCATAACCCCTCTTCGAGATAAATTTGTACATTTTTCGGCATATCTCCAATAATGCAGGCTCGCTATTGCTCGCCAGGAAAAAATAGACACCTAAATAACGCAGTCTTAAAACCGCCAACTAATGGGGCGAACGTCTTAAAGGCTAAAACTAATGGGGCTATAGATGAGGAAGAAGGGAGTCCAGAAAAGAAAAAAAACAAAACTCCCCTTAACCCCGTCAGTACCGATGACGTCTTTGTTATTCTATGCTGGTTTCTAGTGGAGAAAGACTGAAAAATGTATGTGAAGAGTGTAGATTGAGTGTAGGTAATACGTTCTTCAAAAAAAGGCGTATACACAAGTACACCTGGCATAGACTTGTGAGGGGAGAGATTGTAGAGAGGGCATTGATGGATTATGTGCTGGTGACAAGGGAAAGATTGTGTAGACTGCTGGATGTGAATGTGATGAGAGGTGAGGCGGAGGGTATGTCAGATCATTACCTGGTGGAGGGAAAGCTAAGAGTTAAGAGTTACAGGAGAATAAGAGACAAGCGTGAAGTAAGAGAGGTAATAAAAGTTAGTGAGTTAGAGAAGAGTGAAAAAGAGAGGGAGTACAAGGAAAGACTAAATGAAAAGTGGATGGAAGTGAGAGAGATGGAAGAGAGAGAAGTAGAGGTTGAATGGCAACAGTTTAAGGAAGGAGTGAAAGCAAGTGCAGAGGTAGTATGCGGCAAAAGGAAAGTAGGAGGCAGAGGTATCAGGAAGGGAAGCGAGTGGTGGAATGATACGGTGAGAAAGGCAGTTGAGGAGAGGAGACAGTGTTTTGAGAGGGTTTTACAGGATGGTAGTGTTGAGGTATGGGAGAGGTACAAGGAGAAAAGGAGAGAGGCAAAACGGAAAATTAGAGAAGCAAAAAAAGATGCAAACGAAAGGTGGGGCCAAAGGCTGAGTGAGAATTTTGAAGAACGAAAGAAGATGTTCTGGAAGGAGGTAAATAAAGTAAGGAAAGGAGGACAAAAGAGGGAAGAGTCAGTGAAAGATGAAAATGGAGAATTACTAGTGGAACCAGTTGAAGTGAGGAAAAGATATGCTGAGTATTTTGAATCTTTGTTAAATACAAGAGATGGAAGAGAAGCAGTGATTGAAGCAGAGGTGGATGGAGATAGGTTACCCAGGCCACCCAGGTGGCAGGGAATGAATGAAAGGATTGAGGAAAATGAGGTGAAAGAAGCAGTGAAACAAATGAGAGCGGGAAAAGCAGAAGGTTTGGATGGTATTGCTGTGGAGTGTATAAAGAAGGGTGGAGATGTGATAATAGATTGGTTGGTGAGACTTTTCAATGTGTGCTTTGTTGTGTCAATGGTATCAATAGACTGGAAGAGTGTATGTATTGTGCCGTTGTACAAGGGGAAGGGAGATCGGCAGGAGTGTTCAAGTTATAGAGGTATTAGTTTATTGTCAGTGGTTGGAAAGCTGTATGGCAGGGTGTTGATAGAGAGGATAATAAAGTGTACGGAAGTTGCAATAGGAGAAGAACAGTGCGGTTTTAGGAGGGGAAGAGGGTGCGTGGATCAGATGTTTGCAGTAAGACAGTTATGCGAGAAGTATTTAGAGAAGCATAAGGAGATATTTTGGGCTTTTATGGACTTGGAAAAAGCATATGATCGTGTGGACCGTGAAGCAATGTGGAAGGTGTTAAGGATTTATGAAATAGGAGGAAATTTGTTAGAAGCAGTTAAGAGTTTTTATGAAGGGAGCAGAGCATGTGTGAGAGTAGGAAATGGTGAGTTGAGTGAATGGTTTGAGGTAAAGGTAGGTTTGCGACAGGGTTGTGTAATGTCACCATGGCTGTTTAATATGTTTATGGATGGTGTGGTGAGGGAGGTGAAAAGGAGAACTATGGGAAGAGGATTGGGTTTAGTAGGAAAGAATGGTAGAGATTGGGAGTTGAATCAGTTGCTGTTTGCTGATGACACAGCATTGGTGGCGGATTCTGATGAGAAACTGCAGCGGGTAGTCAAAGAGTTTGGTGTGGTTTGTGGAAGGAGGAAACTGAAGGTGAACGTCAATAAAAGTAAAGTAATGGTGTGTAATAGGGGAGAGCATAGGGTGAATCTAGATGTGAGGCTGGATGGGGAAATATTGGAACAAGTAGAGTGTTTTAAATATCTAGGAGGAACGATAAGCAGGAGTGGAGGTATGGAAATGGAGGTAAAACAGAGAGTGTGTGAAGGAAGGAAGGTTTTCGGAGCAATGGGAAGTATGTGGAAGACGAGAAATCTCGGAGTGAAAGTAAAAAGTGCACTGTATCAAGGAATTGTTGTGCCAACAGTGATGTATGGGGCTGAGACATGGACTCTGAAGAAAAAGGAGAAAAGAGGGCTGGATGTGATGGAGATGAGCTGCTTGAGGAGTATGTGTGGAGTTACTCGTAGAGACAGATTGAGGAATGAAGAGATACGTAGGAGAGTGGGGCAGCAGGAACATTTGTCAGCCAGAGTGGACAGAAGGGTGCTGAGCTGGTATGGTCATGTTGAACGAATGGGAGATGAAAGGCTTACAAAGAGAATATGTGAGTCAGGTACAAGGGGAGATAGAAGGGCAGGAAGACCCCCATTGAGATGGAGAGATTGTGTAAGAAAGGCTTTGGATGATAGAGGAATGACTATAGATCAGGCAGGGGAAGTGGTGGTGGACAGGAGTGAATGGAGAATGCTTGTGAATAGTTGAGTGAACACGTGGTCATTTGGAGTAAGGGGTCGGGCGCAAGTTCGACTAGATAATAGTCAATCAGGCGCCTGGCCCGGGGGGACGATTAATATGAAGGGTGTGCCTGGAAGTGTGGTGGGAGGGCTTGTGGCTTTGGCTCCGCTGCATGTCTGCCTGCCGAGATCGGAACCTCTCCGGGTGGTCAGGGGCTGGGGGATTGCTGGAGCGACCTTGGTAACCCTGGTCTCTGGGTCTTCTCCTGGGTGACCTGGATGTGTGTGAGTTTGTGTTTTTTATCTGTGTTTATTTTTTGTTTTATGTTGTTTTTGTGTTTTCCCTGTTCCTGCTCTGTCTTGAGTCGGCTACCCCCAAAATGGGGATTGGGCCTGAGCATATAGATAGATAGATAGATAGATTAAACGGTTTTATTCAGTATAAGATGGACCTCCAGCAACTGGCAGGATTCCTTACCTTTGGATACCTTTGGATGTGTTCGCCGCTCCTCTAGCGGCACCAAGGAGCGCGACGCCCCTCGTTATGGGTGGTGATTTGGTGCAGTAGACTGTTTGAAGCGACAGCTCGCTCCCTTGCAAGGATGGGCTCGTCTGGCACTTTTTGCAGTTCGACATCTAGGGCTCTCTTGAAGTTGTCTAACGAGATGTCCCTCATGTCTCTTACTCGCCGTGGGAGTTTGTTGAAGAGACGTGGGCCTCTGTGTGATAACCAGCCCTCTCGCAGAGAGCCCATAGCACCCCTGTTATTCATCCGGGGGATTTCGCATTCCCAGCCTCTCCTCTCACTGAATTTCATGACTATCGGAGTATGTAGGTTTGGTACTAAACCCTCTGCGATTTTCCATGTGTACAGTATATTATTAGGTAACGTTCTCTTCTACGTTCCAGTGAGTACAGATTCAGTGCTCTTAAACGCTCCCAATAGTGTAGATGTTTTATCGAACTTATATGCGAAGTGAAATTTCTTTGTACACTCTCTACGTCATTTATTTCACCTGCTTTGTATGGGGATGTTAATACGCTACAGTATTCAAGCCGCGGTAGCACTAGAGATTTGAAGAGCGTTATCATAGGCAATTCACCGCGTGTTTTAAAAGTACGCAGAATCCAACCCGTTAGACGTTTCGCAGCCGCCACTTTGACCTGGTTATGTACTTTGAAACCCGAACTATCTTAAGGGGAGATATCCACTTGAGGGATTATTTTCTTGGCCCCTTTCTCCCTCATGTTTAGCCCCATTGCTTTTGAGATTTTAAGACGTTTGCCCCATTATTTTGGCGATTTTAAGAACTTTCGCCCCATTTCTGTCAATTTTAAGACCATTTGTGCCATTTAGGTGTCGATTTTATCCTGGCGAGCGATAGCGAGCCTGTAATTTAAGAGGAACCGGCCTTCGGACGGGAAATTTTTCTACCGAAAAATGTACAAATTTGTCTTGAAAGGGACTCCAGGGGGTGTAATTTTAAGCTTGATGGAGGTCTAGGGAACAAACTAAATACCTCCCCTTAATAAACCCTTCTTACCACCACAGATCCTTCTTAACCCCTTCAGCACCAGGACGTCTTTCTACCTTTGATTCTGGCTAACATTAGACGATTTTATGCAGTTTAAGAAGTAAATATGATACTAAGAGGGTTTATTGTCATCGTATTTACAGCTTTGAGTTGCATAGGTAGATTATAAACTAAAGACAATCATCTAATGGTACCGGTAACTAGAATATGATGAAAATAACGTCCTGGTGCTAGACGGGTTAAGCTGCACAAACTGGTCTAAAGATAGCTAGAACATAATGCCAGAACGTGAGCTGGTTGAGAAGGTTGAGCTGTGATGCTAGTGGGAGTCTCCGTGTGAATGAGGTGGACGTGTGGGCAGTGGTATTAAAGGGCAGGTTTTTAGTTTGTTCCCTAGACCACCAGCAAGCTTAAAATTACACCCCCTTGAACCCATTTCAATATAAATTTGTAAACAAAATTGGTAGAAAAATGGCCCGGCCGAAGGCCGATTCCTCATAAATTAAAGGCTCGCTATCGCTCGCCAGGAATAATATCCATACCTAAATGGCACGAAAGGTCTTAAAATTGACAGAAATGGGGCGAAAGCTCTTAAAATCGCCAAACTAATCGGGCGAACGTCTTAAAATCTCAAAACTAATGGTGCTAAACATGAGGGAGGAGATTCGAAAACAAATCCTTTAAGTGGAAATCTCCTCTTAAAGGAGGCAGGCCAACAGTCAGTATAGGTACAAAGGTCACAGCTGCTGCACCGCTGGACTGGCTACCGCTACAAATACCAATATTATTATTGTGTGTTGGTGGTATAATGGTTTAGATGCTTATGTTCTGGGTGTGGTGTCCCGATTTCGAATCCCGGTAGGACCATATGCTTTCATTAGTTTATTCAAGTGCATTGGGGTTTGTAATTGAGGACGAATGTTAAGAACGGGGTGTTACTTAATAGATAAGTGTTGTTACTGGTATTATAGGAAGTCACTGTATCGCTACTAACGCGAACGGAACGGTACAGTCGGCCAAATAAGTGATGTCCCGACAACAAGTATATTTCGATCAATAATTGGTATCAGCACTATCTAAGCTTTCATTCATCGTTTCGAGTGATATATACAAACATGTTCCTATCTTTACACCCCCTTTTCAACATCTGACAGACATATACAAACATGTTCCTATCTTTACATCCCCTTTTCAACATCTGACAGACATTAATACAGCACACAGCGAGCAAAACGTAATGACAGCGGAGCCACGACTTATTTGGCACCATACTATTTGTTTAGCTTGGTCATTTCTGCAGGGTGTCAAACCTGAACAATATTGTTTGAAGACATGAATTAATTTAAGAAGGAATACAAACATATTTACATGAAATACCGTAACATTGTTCTGGCCAATTTATCCCTTCTAAAGACATAATTTGAACTGTAAACCACAATTTCCTCCCGGGAGGATTAGATGCTTTCATTAATATCATTGGGAGGTGTTTGGGAGGTGTTTGGGAGGTGTTGGGAGTGAAATAAATAAGTTCGATTATTTTAATATTGTTATATACTGTATACTGTAAACAATATAAGTAACAAATATGTGCAAGCAGTGTTAAGCTCAAAATTACCGGTAAGACCTCCGCCCCACGTAGCTACCAGTATTAAGGGGAGGTTTTTAGTTTGTTCCCTAGACCTCCATCAAGCTTAAAATGTCACCCCCCAGACCCCTTTTCAAGATGAATTTGTACATTTTTCGGTAGAAAAATGTCCCGGCCGAAGGCCGATTACTCTTAAATTACAGGCTCGCTATCGCTCGCCAGGATAAAATCGACACCTAAATGGCACGAAAGATCTTAAAATTGACAAAATGGGGCGTAAATTCTTAAAATCGCCAAACTAATAGGGCGAACGTCTTAAAATCTTAAAAGCAACGGGGCTAGACATGAGGGAGAAAGGGGTCAAGAAAAAAGTCCCTCAAGTGGATATCTCCCCTTAAACCAGTCACGCCTAACTTCTCGATAACTCACTTAGCCTAGTACGGTACCCCCAAGGAAGGAGAGGCAGCAGCCCACGATCATCAACTATTACGCCGTATTGAGGGTATTTATTATGTGTATTAGGCTACATATAGGCTAGTAGGCCACACTATTACTTTGTTATCGTTATTACCGGGTTAAGGGGGCAGTGGCTGTTTTTTGGTGTATTAATTCATTTATTTTTTAGTTTCCTCCTTAGACCTCCTTCAAGCTTAAAAGAACACCCCCTAGACATGAGATTAATTTATATATTTTTTTATAACAGAATGTCCCGGCCGAAGGCCGATTCCTCTTAAAATTACAGGCTCGCTATCGCTCGCCAGGAAAAAATCGACACCTAAATGCCACGAAAGGTCTTATTATTGACAACGAAATGGGGCAAAAGGTGTTAAAATCACCAAACTAATGGGCCGAACGTCTTAAAATCTGAAAACTAATGAGGCTAAACAGGAGGGAGAAAGGGGCTTTACGAAAGGCTACTGCCTTTCTAAACTGCTCGTGTGACCCCGCCTTTATCTAATAATAGCTATAGGCTACAACTATATGGAGAGGCAGCGTTACCAATGTATGTCAGGTTAGATTGAATATGGAAAGGCAGCGTTACCAATGTATGTCAGGTTAGATTGAATATGGAAAGGCAGCGTTACCAATGTATGTCAGGTTAGATTGAATACACTTTAATTGTGTTTGTCGTAGTCTCATTATGATCATTAATCGTGACCAACGAGGAGACGGAGAAGTGTATACTACAGTATCATAGCTCTACGATAACCTACCGTACTCTACTAGGTTCCTTTCCAGCTGATGGTCAATTGAATCCCTTAGCAACTGATTCCTCGATACTTAATGAAAATATATGCAACTACTGTCTCTGGATAATGCAAATACAAAGTTTTCATAATTATTAATGCCGTATATTTCGCTACAATATAGTCGTAAAGCTGAATAATTAACCCTTTCAGCACGATGACGTATTCTTACCTGTTATTTTGGCTAAAGTTGGACAATCTTATGCAGAGGGTTTATTGAGATCGTATTTACCCCTTTGAGTCCTAGAGGTACCGGTACCGTAGATTATAAGCTAAAGTAAATCGTCTAATGGTAACCAAAATATGATGAAAATTACGTCATCGTGCTGAAGGGGTTAAGGTGAGGAAAATAAATCGACTAAAGGGAATAAATAGCCAGGGCCTTATTATTTACGTGCGTCCGGAGGTGTGGGGGTCGCGGGCCAAGCAGAGGGATCCATCTATGTCAAGGGGGGCTTTAAGTGAGAGGGCCAGGATTTGGACCCTTCCTCAGCCAATATGTCACCACTAAAGGGAACAGGCTCTCTCACTCTTACATTCTCTCCCATTTTCCCTCCCTCTCCCCCACCCCCTCCCTCTCTCCCTCAAGATCTATAGCTATACTCATGAAGGCTCTGGTCGATAGTCTCGATGTACATTCGAATTTAGTTGTTGGCGACCACTAATTTGAAATTATGTTACTTTCGTGAGTGCTTTTAAACTGTCTCTTATCCCAAACGGCATTCCTGTCACATATTACGCCTATAACCGACTCCGTGGATTCTCCTCATCCATGCCGTTTTTGCTTTGTGTTATTTATAGATGCTACGAGTATAGATTGTCAAGAAATAGATGTGCCTAGTCTTAAACAATCCTGCTGATAATTAAAACCTGTTTTGAGTGTTTTTAAGTATACAGATGTAGACCAATAGACTAACTTTAACCCCTTCAGTACCGGTGACGTAATTTTGTATATGATTTCAGCTACATTTAGACGATTTTATGAAGCTTAGGCAAGATGTATGGTACCGGTAGCTAAAAGGATCAATGGGGATGGCCTGTAGCCTTTTTCATGGGTACACGTCTTTCTAAAGCTGAATAAAATCGTCTAATAGTTGCCAGACTATACCGAAGAGAAACTGTATAAAAGCCAAGTTCGCAGGAGCAGTGTGTTAAATGAACCAGCTGATCAATATGCTGAACACCTACAACTTTAATGAGGGGTTGGTACTATGGAGAGAAAGAGAGAGAGAGAGAGAGAGAGAGAGAGAGAGAGAGAGAGAGAGAGAGAGAGAGAGAGAGAGAGAGAGAGAGAGAGAGAGAGAGAGAGTGTGTGTGTGTGTGTGGGTGGGGAGGGGAGGGGGAGGCTGAAGTAAAATACTACATTTAAATAAAATAAAATATGTACAGTATTATACATAGACCAGAACCGCAAATTTTGGGATAGGGGCCTAATGCACACAGACAAAACACATTTAAGTACGGCAATGAGGAAACAATGCTCAAGTATGGTACGCTTACAATTGTTTGAAATATAAATTGTATACGGTAATATGTACGGTAATTATGTATATAATCATAGCTGGGGGTGGCTGACTCGAAACAGAACCCGAACAGAAACAGCATTTAAAGTTCCAATTCTTAGGGTACGGGATCGCTTTCGGGTTCCATCGCCCCTTGCTCTGTTTCGTCTAGTACGGTATAGGTGAATTTAAAACAATAGTAAATACCGCACATAATTAAACTGGTGGAAACAAATATTCTAACTGTGTCAATGATGTGTGTATTTGACTCAGCTAGGAGGGTAGACTATCCCCCGGGGGCTACACAGCGGTCAACTACCTCGCTGATGATGATGGTGATGAACAGAAGCCGCCTGGGCCTAGTGTCTGGGCTCTCACCAACCCTGGGAACGACAACTTAAGGGGAGATGGTTCACTTTTTGGGCGATGTTTGCATGTATTCATTATTTTTCTAGTTTCATCCCTAGACCTGCATCAAATAAAAAAAAAAAAAATCATTACATCCCCCTTCTAGATTAATTTGTAAATTTTTCGGTAGAAAAATGTCCCGGCCGAAGGCCGATTCTTCCAACATTACAGGCTCACTATCGTTCGCCAGGGAAAATATCGACACCTAAATAGCACGAAAGGTTTAAATATTGACGAAGAAATGAGGCGGAAGGTCTTAAAATCGACTAACTAATGGGGCAAATATCTTAACATCTGAAAACTAATGGGGCTAAACATGAGGGAGAAAGTGGTACAGAAAACCGGCCCATCCCCCCTTAACTCTTTACCGTACCGTATTTATGATGCCAGTTCACATTTATTTTGAGTATCATTAGGCTATTTTGAGTATCATTAGGCTATTTTGAGTACCATTAGGCTATTTTGAGTATCATTAGGCTATTTTGAGTATCATTAGGCTACTTTGAGTACCATTAGGCTATTTTGAGTAACATTAGGCTATTTTGAGTATCATTAGGCTATTTTGAGTAATATTAGGCTATTTTGAGTATCATTAGGCTATTTTGAGTAACATTAGGCTATTTTGAGTATCATTAGGCTATTTTGAGTATCATTAGGCTATTTTGAGTAACATTAGGCTATTTTGAGTACCATTAGGCTATTTTGAGTATCATTAGGCTATTTTGAGTATCATTAGGCTATTTTGAGTACCATTAGGCTATTTTGAGTATCATTAGGCTATTTTATTAATTTACCCCCTGGGGGTTAGGGAATAGAATATGCCCCACGTGCCTTCTGCGTGTCGTAAGAGGCGACTAAAGAGGTTGGGTCGGTGGGCTTGCGACCCCCACCCGGAAAAAATATCTAAGTAAAAAAAAACGAACGAACAGCCTCGGATGCGGACGGAACCAACGTTGACGAACCACGACCGACTAAGGACATGCCTTCGGACATTCTGAGAATGGCTACATGGAATGTTAGTGGCATGAATGATGGCACAAAAGAGAGAGAGGTTCTGGAAGTGTTAGTGAATGCCAGGCTGGATGTATGTGGAATGACAGAGACCAAATGGAAAGATTCAGATGTGAGAGAGTGGGAGTGTGGAATGGGTGTGTGTGCTGGAGTGAGTGAAGGAACAGCGAGAGAAGGTGCATGTTTGTTTGTAAGTAGCAAATGGAAGGAATGTGTAAGAGAGTATGGGTCTGTGGGTTCAAGGATTGTGTGGGTGAGAATGAAAGTAGGAATACAAACGTGGGTGATTGTATGCGTGTATGCCCCGACAGAGGATATACTTGAAAGAAAGAAAGAGGAGTTCTGGATGAATGTGGAGGCGTGCCTGGAGAAGTTTGACAAGAACGAAAGAATATTTCTGATTGGGGATATGAATGGTAAGGTGGGTGATAGGAAAGTTGAGGGAGTGGTGGGAGGGTGGGGGGTACCATCAGAGGTGAATGGGAATGGTAGTGCACTTGTGGACGTATGTGTGGGGAGGAGGCTGTGGATAGCCAACACCTTCTTCCGACACAGAATGATCCACAGGTACACGTGGAAACGGATGTTGACGATGAAGGATAAGACAGTGGTGGAACGAAAGTCATTGATTGATTATGTATGTGTGGATGAACGAATGAAGAAATCTGTGATGGATGCTAGGGTGTATAGGGGTATTGGAGGGGGTCTGTCTGATCATTATGTAGTGGTAGCTAAGGTTAGGATACAAAAGAAGTGGGTGAGGAGAGCGGGAGGGAGGCGAGAGGAGGGTGGAATGGTGAGGAGGGTGGAGAGGTTGCAGGAGGAGGAAGTCAGGGAGGAGTACAGGAGAGCAGTGGAAAGACGACTAGGTGGGTTCGACCTGGAAGTTATGGAGGAAGTGGAGGAGATGAGCAAGGTGTTTAAGGATGAGATATGTGCAGCATGTGAGGAGGTGTGTGGAGTGAGGAGAAGAGGGAGGGGAGTGAAAGGTACAGCATGGTGGACAGAAGAGGTAAGAATAGCTGTGGAAGAAAAGAAGAAAGCATATAGAGAGTGGTTGGGTAGTAGAGGGAATGAAGATTCCGAGAGACAGAAACAAGCGAGGTACGTGGAGAGTAAGAGGGTGGTGAAGAGAGTAGTGAAGGAAAGTAAGAGAAGAGTAGATGAGGAATTTGGAAGGAATCTGAGTGTAAAATGGAGGGAGAGTAAGAAACTGTTCTGGAAAGAAGTCAAGAAAGTTAGGGAAGGTAGCAAGGGAAACAGTAAGGGTGTGAAAGATAAGAATGGGAGAATGCTAGCCGAGAAGCAAGAGAGAGTCGAAAGATGGAGGGAGTACTTCAGTGAGTTGCTAAATGAAAGGAATGAAGAGCCAGCAACCATAGCTGGATATGGTATGGGAGGGAGAAGAAGAGAAGTAGTGGAGGAGGAGGTGGGGATCAGGAGGTCAGAAGTGTGGGAAGCCATGAAAAGAGTGAAGTTGGGGAAAGCACCAGGAACAGATGGAGTGTGTGGGGAAATGTTGAGGTATGGTGGTGAGATAGTGATAGAATGGGTATGGAAAATGTGCAAACTAGCATGGGAGAAGGGGAGTGCACCCGATGACTGGAAGACTGGCATAATAGTCCCCCTATATAAGGGCAAAGGGGAAAGAGGAGTGTGTGGTAACCACCGAGGAATATGTCTTCTAAGCGTAGTAGGGAAGGTATACAGTAGGGTAGTGATTGAGAGAGTGAGAGTGAGAACGGAGCAATGGATAGGCGACGAGCAGGGAGGCTTTAGGAAGGGAAGAGGATGTGTAGATCAGATTTTTACCCTGAATTGTGTTGTGGAGAAGTATCTGGAGAAGAAACAAAAGGTGTATGTTGCCTTTATGGACTTGGAGAAGGCCTATGACAGAGTGGATAGAGAAGGTTTGTGGAAAGTACTTAGAATATACGGAGTAGAGGGCAAGTTGCTGAAAGCAGTGAAGAGCATGTATGAGGGTGCAAAGGCGGCAGTACGTGTGGAGAGTGAGCAGAGCGAGTTCTTTGACCTGAATGTTGGTTTGAAACAGGGGTGTGTGATGTCCCCGTGGTTGTTTACTGTATATATGGATGGAGTTATGAAAGAAATACTATCAAGAGCAGTGGATGTTGGTGTATCGCTGAAAAGGGAGGGAATTGAGTGGAAGCTACCTATACTGCTGTTTGCGGATGATACAGTTCTGATGAGTGATAATGAATGGGAGTTGCAGGGTCTGGTAAATGAGTTTGGAACAGTGTGCGAAAAACGGAATTTGAAGGTAAATACGGGGAAGAGCAAGGTTATGGTCTTCGAAAGGGGTGAAGTCACAGAGTGTGAGGTGAAGCTGAACGGTCAGGCTATGGAGATCGTCAACTCTTTTAAGTATCTGGGCAGTGTGTTGAGTAAAGATGGGACTATGGATGAAGAGGTGCGGGAGAGGGTACAACAGGGGAAGAGGGTTGTAGGAACGCTAAAAGCAGTAACAAGAAATAGGGTGGTCAGTATGGAAGTGAAGAAGTCCTTGCATGACAGTGTGGTAATCCCGACACTGACTTACGGAAGCGAAGCATGGACGTTGGTTGAGAGACTCAGACCAAGAGTGAGAGCAGTGGAAATTAATTACTTAAGGAGTGTGTGCGGAATTACATGGAGGGATAGACAGACTAATGAGGAAGTAAGAAGGAGGTGTGGTGTGGAGGTAGATGTGCTGGAAAGTGTGAAAAGGAACAACTTGAGATGGTTCGGCCATATGGAACGTATGGAAAGCGAGAGAATGACTAAGAGGGTGTACGAGAGCGAGGTGGAGGGACAGAGGGGGAGAGGTAGACCGAATATGAGGTGGAAGGATGGAGTGAGGAACTACATGAATGAAGGCGGTGCTGGTTGGGGGGAGGGGCGTCGACTGACTGGGGACAGAGGTGCATGGGGGCGGTTCGTTCGTGGCCACCCCTTCGGGGATCACGGCGTCAGGCAATAGATAGATTAGGCTATTTTGAGTATCATTAGGCTATTTTGAGTATCATTAGGCTATTTTGAGTAACATTAGGCTATTTTGAGTATCATTAGGCTATTTTGAGTATCATTAGGCTATTTTGAGTAACATTAGGCTATTTTGAGTATCATTAGGCTATTTTGAGTAACATTAGGCTATTTTGAGTATCATTAGGCTATTTTGAGTATCATTAGGCTATTTTGAGTACCATTAGGCTATTTTGAGTATCATTAGGCTATTTTGAGTATCATTAGGCTATTTTGAGTACCATTAGGCTATTTTAAGTATCATTAGGCTATTTTGAGTATCATTAGGCTATTTTATTAATTTCAGGAAACATTTCCAGGACTTAAAGGGGAGAACCGGTATAGTTTATTTCAAGTTGTTGTTTTTATTTATGTTTTCTTATTTGTTTTCCTATGTGGATGAAGGAGACAGAAGGGAATACTGCCTGTGACGAGTGCCTCCCCCAGAGTTGAAAGAGTGACAGGGCCAAAATCAAGGAATGTTCGAGCCAAAATGTAACTCACTAACTCCCACAAATTCTTCCAAAACTAAATCAAATTGTCTATTGACAGCCACAATTAAATGAAAAAAATCGTCACCGTATACAAATGGGTTAATGTGGAGGTGAATCGTATGATGAGGTGTGTGTGTGTGTGTGTGTGTGTGTGTGTGTGTGTGTGTGTGTGTGTGTGTGTGTGTGTGTGTACTTACTCTAGTTGTACTTACTCTAGTTGTATTGCGGGAGTGAGCATGCTCGTTATTTCCCGCCTCCTATATGTGTAGGTGTTATATGTATCGTTGGAATGGCTGTGGGTGTGTGTGTAGTCTGTATTTTTAGCCAATTGGCGACATCGGAAACGAAGGCTTAGGGTGGATCTGTATGGTACCATTCTCACTATAGACGGTACCGTCTCGCCCGAAGGCTTAGGTAGCCATCAGCTTAGGTGAACCATATGATACCCATCTCGCCTTGTACCATTTTTGCCAACCCCAGATGGGACGTCACAACGTCGTCCACTTATTCCGGGTACCTATTTACAGCTAGGTGAACTGAGGCTAACACATGAAAGGAGACAAGCCCAATTTGTCTCCGCCCGGCCGGGGATTGAACACCCGACCCCTCGTGTGTGAGACGAGAGCTCTACCTACTAGGCTACGGGCTGTGTGTGTGTGTGTGTGTGTGTGTGTGTGTGTGTGTAATAAGGTCCCGCGGGTGACACAGAGCAGCCAACTACCCTGCTGCTGCTGTTGGTGGTGAGGAAGAGAAAGAGCCGCCTGGGGGACTCATGGCGTTAACCTGGGAACGACTATAAAACAATTACACACCACGAATTATCACTAATACTATTCTTTTGTAAATAGATCCAGATAAACAGTACCAAGATGAAGTGTGTGGCGAGAGGTGTGCGTGATAAGGTGGCTTCCCATTGTTATGATATTATAATTTTGGTTTCCCCTATGTGTATGAAGGAGACAAAAGGCAAAGCTGGTAGGCTGTAACAAGTGTCTCCCAAAAAATTATATGAGTGAAACCAACGTTGTTGTTTTATGTGTGTATTGGAAAGAAGTGTGGTGTGCTTGTTTGGTGTAGTGAAATTAATAGGAGGGGGTGTTTGTGAGAGCTGGTTGTATTATTCTCAGTGTTGGTGAGACACAAGCAGAAACAGTGAGGAAGGCCAGACAAATGAAATAGGAGTTCTAGCAACTCCTTAGCACATGCCTATGAGGCCTCCCCTGGGTATTGCCCTGTTCGATTGGTGCCAACAATCTCCCCAGCTGAACGGAACAGTCAACTACCCTGATGCTGTTGGTGGTGATGAAGAGAAATAGTCAACCAAGGTCTGGGAACGATAATTTTACCTTTCCTATTTATGATGGTGCCATTCGACTTCATTCTGGTCGACAGTAGACGATTGTATGGCTCTTAGGAAGGATATTTGGGAACTAAAGAGGTAAACATGATCCCAGTTGACGTTTTAACTATGGTAACACAGGTTCTTCCAAAACCTAATAAAATCGTCTTCTGATGGGTAAAATGTAATTAATAGCGCCATTGTATAACTTCAAAAATTGTTAAAAATTATCGGTACAATATATTAGTGTTGACGAGATATCTATAATTTAAACAAATGCCCTCTCATTAGTTAGATTAACAAATTACTGTACTATCAAACAGTACGGTACCGGTAGGCTACTTAATTACTGTACATTTTGACACTAATTTTAATAATCTAATTTACGAATTAATGTGGGTAGTACCGTAGCTATTCTATCAGTTTCGAGAGCAAATAATTAGTAAGACCAATGCATAGACATTGGTTACGGTAATCTACCCTACCCACATAATTATCAGGTATATTTTGAATTACCACTAACACTATCTTTCATAAACAGGCACAGCTATACAAATCTTAGCTGAACATAACTTCCCAACTCTCACTTATATGTAACTGACACGTTAAAATATCGGTAATGCAGCATGTTAATAAGCTGAAACAACTGCTAGAACAAAACCATAATCTTTTGGTTATTGTGTGAATGTGTGTTCCAGTTTACTTCAATTTTGGATCACATAGGTATCTTTTTGAAATGTTAATGTATATTACTGCACTTGTTATAGCCAATGAAGTATCTATATATGTATATGTGTGTGAGGAGGGGTTCCCAAAAGTGTACCAGAGGGGTCAACATACCCTGCACTCAAAGAAACAGCCGGGGGGATGGCAACAAGAGACCACAACCCCGCCCTCACAAACAATTCGGTAATGACCACTTAACACAGTACGGTACCGACATTGTAGACAAACTGGTACAAACACACTCTTGGACAAAAAAAAAAAAAATAAATAAATAAATAAATAAATAAATAAATAAATAACCTCATCCTTTG
>JBAKBP010030386.1:0-25796 GCA_037953745.1 Lithodes maja | reverse complement strand
GTGTGTAATCCCGACACTGACTTACGGAAGCGAAGCATGGACGTTGTTGAGAGACTCAGACCAAGAGTGAGAGCAGTGGAAATGAATTACTTAATGAGTGCGTGCGGAGTTACATGGAGGGATAGACAGACTAATGAGGAAGTAAGAAGGAGGTGTGGTGTGGAGGTAGATGTGCTGGAAAGTGTGAAAAGGAACAACTTGAGATGGTTCGGCCATATGGAACGTATGGAAAGCGAGAGAATGACTAAGAGGGTGTACAAGAGCGAGGTGGAGGGACAGAGGGGAGAGGTAGACCGAATATGAGGTGAAGGATGGAGTGAGGAACTACATGAACGAAGGCGGTGCTGGTTGGGGGGAGGGGCGTCGACTGACTGGGGACAGAGGTGCATGGGGCGGTTCGTTCGTGGCCACCCCTTCGGGATCACGGCGTCAGGCAATAGATAGATAGATAGATAGAATTACATGTTATACAGACATTAGCCATCATACATTAGCCAACCTTATTTCACAACTGTGGAGCCTGGCGATTTCGATTTGCTTCATATATATTTGTGCGAGAGATTAGGAATGTCAACGAATCATGCTAAAATGTGAAGTTATGCATGACAAAAATATATTGTTAACAGGATTATAAGCATAATGCAAAATCATTAGCCAAAATACAAGTTTCAGTCCATTGTCATAAATATAGATCGGGCACGGATTATGTAAAGTAATCGATAGGTGTGACCCATGTTAGAGCAAGGAAATAATTTGATTATTATCATACGATTGTGACACAATTTGTATAAGTGTACCCAACATGTCACATTTAACAAATAAGTAAAAAGGAAAACAAGCAAACAACATATATACTGATCCTTACGAGGCTGCTTGTAAATATGATTGCAAAAGAGCAGATACACATATAATGATATGGAGTAAAATAAGTCCACATATAACGTCATTATCACCATATAAGGCATTGTTTTTTTCTTCTGTGTTAGACACATTATACTTGAGTGACCCGCCATCGAATGTTGTCATATTTGATAACTTGCATCTACTATTGGCCTATATATAACCGGTTTAAAATCCATATTATCACTTGGTGTCACATAAGTCGTGGGCTATAATTTATGATATATACATTTGTTATTTTTTTAAATGTACTATTTATTTAAACTAATACAGCATTGTCTTTTCTTTTATATGCTGTGCAATCTCAGACAACTAATAACATATTCTCATGCAATTGACAACAGTGATAGTCATTGGTCGACCATCACTCTCTATCCTCGGAAACACAAACTACGTCAACTAAGTATTACTCTTGGCATAATTGGTAATCACACACACACACACACACACACACACACACACACACACACACACACACACACACACACACACACACACACTCAGAATATTGTGTGCCTCAATAAGCATTATCGGAGTGAATATGCTTTTTATAGATAATTATTTTTGGTTGTAACATGGAACACTTAGCAAAGTCATTATTTAGCAACAGTACTAAATGTATGCTACGCAATTGAGATATATATCATAAGCATATATTGCGTGGCACCTCATGTAATAGTGGGTGGACATAACAATAGCCATTATGTGCGTTTGCGTATGCGTGCATGTGTGCATGCCTGCTTGTTTGCATATGCTTGTGGCGTGTTATAGTGTAGTAGTTATAGTTCAGAAATATATACATATGTTATGTTGTAAGAACAGAAATATATATTTATTTGAATATAGTATTTATTCAAGTTCCAAATCAAATTACCACAGTAATCCTTTGTATTTTAATTAGTATAACTATAATAATGGTTTCCAATGCAAGTCACGAGGATATAATTGTCTCCAGGCATACTGTGACGCTTCTGCATAGTAGCCAGAAACTTACCGCTTGAAGTTTCGGGGTGTTGCTAAGGGCAAGGATAGTACCTTCCTAGAACACGCCCGGGACTTGTCTGATGCACTACGACATTGGCTGCGTTCTGAGAGGGCAGCTACTTTTGAGGAGTTGAGTGAGCTGGTTCTATTGGAGCAGTTCTTTAAGTGCACAGGCGGGGACTTAACATTAAATATAAAGGAAAAAAATCCTAGAACTCTCCAGGAGGCAGCAGAAATGGCTGACCGCCGACTGTCATTAATTCGAGGGTGCGAAGCAGCAGCTAGGAGTGAGTCGGGTGCAAAGGATCGTACCCCTCCCCCTCCCAAGAATTTTGATACACATAAATACACAAAACCATCTAGCACTGACAATAAAACTGAACATAAACCAAATACCGTCCCGTATAAGAAGTCTAATGGTACCTCCCACTCCCAAGGGAAACCAAAGAGTAAAGAGTGCTTCGCATGTCACAAGGAGGGTCACTTTTCAAATGCTTGTCCGAACAAGCCACCAAACAAGGTTGTGTCATTGGCACGCAGCATAGGGGTGTCATCTATATCTTCTGAGTTTGCAAAAGGTAGTTCGTCAGAGGATGGGACACAGCCTGTGTTCAAGAGTCCGGAAGGCTCGAACCCTGTCCGCGACGTCTTTGGGGGTCATAGAGGGCATGGTTTTGTGAGGTGGGCTGGCGAAAGGCGAGGAGTTAAGCTATTGCGTGATACTGGGGCTTCTCAGACCTTGTTAAGGAACTTTACTGGTAGACCGATTAACGCTGCTCGGGTGGTGGTAGTTCAGGGGATCAATGCTACGAAGTCCTACCCGCTGGAGCGGATGGAGCTGGAGGTGGGTGGTGTGGCGAAGGAGCTGGATGTAGGAATTGTAGAGAACTTGCCTGTTGGGGGCGTCGACCTCCTCCTCGGCAACGACTTTGCGGTGCCTGCTTCTAAGGTTTCACCCTTGGTCGTTGCCGAGAAGGCGGCCGACGTTAATAGGGAGGAACAGGAGTGGGTTGAGAAGTGTAGCGTACAAACCATGGCGTGTGTTGTGACGCGTTCTCAGACATCCGGAGCCTTGCAGCTACCACCTCAGTCTATCAAACCGCGGAGGAAAGGTCACAAGAAAACGGGAAGTGTTGGTCAATTGGAGAGTTTTGAGCCGGCAGTGTTTCTTGGTGACTCATTATTGGCACCTATGTTAGAGTCTGGAGAGGCCCCGGGGCCTGTCACCGCTAGTGCAGGTGCAGGGCAGGAAGAGACTCTCCGACAGCATCGTTATGCGCAGCGTGAGGAATGGATGGCTCAGCGGGGACATTGGAGGTGGAAATAAATTATTTAAGATGAACTTGGATAATCTCGCACCTGCTGATATATGTTCCTTGCAGCTGGAAGATCCTGAAGTCAGCACGTGTGGTAATGGTGCTGTCGAACTGGAGAGCGATGGGGATGCGCAGCCTGGTGATTTTTTCTTGTTCGAGGGGATCTTGTATCGGAGACATCAGGATCCAAGAAAAAGTGGGATGCGGGTCAGGATTAGTGGGACCAGTTAGTAGTACCGAGGGTGTGCCGTGAGAGCTTATTGAGATTAGCTCATGATGTGCCTTTGGCAGGGCACCTGGGGGCACGTAAGACGGAGGCAGCTCTGAGCAAGCTTTTCTGGTGGCCTGGGTTAAAGGCGAGTGTCGTGTCATGGGTGTCACAGTGTCACACTTGTCAAGTTGTTGGGAAACCCAATCAGGTCATCCCGAGAGCCCCGTTACAACCCATCCCTGTCATTGGGCCGCCCTTCAGCAAAGTAGTTATCGATATGGTTGGCCCAGTGCCCCCCACTACTGCCGGCAATAATTTTTTACTAACTGTAATGGATGTAGCAACACGGTATCCAGATGCTTACCCCATGCGCAACGGGATGGCTAAGACTGTTGTCAAAAACCTACTTGTCTATTTCTCTCATTATGGCTACCCTCAGGAGATCCAGTCTGATCAGGGATCCAATTTTACTTCTGCTCTGTTTAAGCAGACCATGCAGCAACATGGGATAGTGTCTGTGGTGTCATCTGCCTACCATCCCGAGAGTCAGGGAATTTTGGAAAGGTGGCACTCGACTCTCAAGAGTATGTTGCGGTGTTATTGCATGGAAAATGGGAAGGACTGGGATCTAGGTCTCCCATATGTTTTATTTGCTGCGAGAGAAGTACCTGGGGAGAGCTTGGGATTTAGCCCGAACGAGTTGGTTTTTGGACACAGGGTCAGGGGGCCCCTCCACATAGTCAAGGAGATCTGGGAGGGAGTCACAAAGCCATGCTCGCTTCTAAAGTATGTAGTTGAAAGCCGTGAGAGAATGCTAAAGAGCTTGGAGGTAGCAGGTCGGAACCTTAAGAGTTTACAAGCTCAGATGAAGGACAGATACGACCAGAAGGTGAAGCTGAGGGAGTTTGAAGTAGATCAGGAGGTACTGATACTACTGCCTCTGGTGGGACACCCCTTGTCTGCCAAGTATTCTGGTCCGTATCGGGTTGTAAGGAAGGTTTCTGATCTCGACTATTTAGTAGCTACTCCTGATCGTAAGAAAAAGAACCAACTTTGCCATGTAAATCTGATGAAAGAGTATGTGAGGCACCCCTCCGAGCCTCTCACTGTCCCGGTGTTGATCTGCAGCGATCGTGGTGGAGAAGGAGGAAGGGACATTCAAGCTGCGGGGAAGGATAATTGGGATTGTCATGTTTCCGCGGATCAGTGGGCGGGGAATTCTAGACAAGTGGGCTCACGAGTTGATATTGCACCTGCCTGAGCAACAGCGTGTAGCTGTGCAGCACTTGTTTGATTCAAACCCAGCTGTTTTCGCGGAGCATCCTGGCCTCACTACTCAAGCGGTGCACGATGTCGATGTTGGGGACCACCCGCCCTTTAAATCAGTGCCATACCGTGTTCCCCTATTAAATTACCAGCACTTAGGGAAGAGCTGGATTATATGCTGAAACGTGGGCTGATTTCTGAAGGTGCAGTAAGGTGGACTTCCCCAGTCACACTGCAGCCCAAACCAGATGGCAAGGTGCGGTTTTGTATAGATTTCCGCAGGTTGAATGGTTTAACCCCCACAAATGCCTACCCTCTCCCTCGCGTGGATGACAGTGTGGATAAGATAGGAAAAGCCAAGTTCCTCACTAAGATAGACCTTGTTAAGGGTTATTGGCAAGTGCCCTTGTCTGAGCGAGCGCGAAAGGTGTGTGGGTTTGTGGTGGACGGTGCCACATATCGTTGCCATGTTATGCCATACGGGCTGAAAAATGCCCCTGCAACGTTTCAGAAATTAATGAACAACATTGTAGCCGACATTCCCAACTGTACGGTGTACCTAGATGATGTCATAATATACGACGATGATTTTAACAGTCACTGTGCTCACATCGGACAGCTTTTTAATAAACTGAATGAAGCAGGTTTGGTGGTAAACCTGGGTAAGTGCGATTTTGTCAAAGCCACAGTTTTGTACCTGGGGTTCGAGGTGGGGATGGGTCAGGTGTGCCCTCCACAGACAAAGATCAAAGCCATCGATCAGTTTCCCCAGCCTACGACTAAGAAACAAATCATGCGGTTTCTAGGTATGATAGGCTATTATCGTCGCTTCATCAAAGGCTATTCGACTGTACTTGCACCTTTAACTTATTTATTTTCTAAGGACAAGAAGTTCCGGTGGTCTCCTGAGCGTGCAGAGGCGTTTTCCTTGGTGAAACACCTGTTATGTACCCACCCATACTCAGGGCCCCGGACTTCAGCAGACCTTTTCAGCTGGCGACTGATGCCAGTGGCGTAGGGGCTGGGGCTGTCTTGTTACAGACAGATGATGAAGGTATCGAACATCCAGTGAGTTTTTACAGTAAAAAATTCAATAGTGCACAAAGAATTACTCTGTAATTGAAAAAGAACTCCTGGCGATAGTGCTGGCGCTCAGGCACTTCGATTTATATGTTCCTGCTTTCGGACCAGTCGTAGTGGTTTATACCGATCATCACCCTCTGAAATTCTTGAATCAGTTTCATAACCGGAATATGAGGCTGACCAGGTGGTCACTCATGCTTCAGGAGTATAATCTGGACATACGCCATATTGCCGGTTCTGATAACGTGATAGCGGATTGTCTATCAAGGGTGGATGATGTTGGTTAGACTGCCACAGGATTGAGGGTTGAGTGTGGAGGAAAATAGGCTGTCACTGTAGTTCAGCCGAAAAAAACAAATAAAAAAAGCAAAAACCTTATAAAAACTCTTTATTTTTATAACGTGTAGAATTTTGTATAAGATGTTGTAGCAGTATCTAAGTTGAATGTTTTCGCTTATTGTCGCTAAGTTAGTTGAACTTGCTCGGTGGAGCGCATCAGTCTTTATTTTTTTTATATATAGTGCCTGTGTCGCAACAGTGTGTGGTACTATGAGAAGCTTTCTGTTAGATATGAAGAACTTAGTCAAGGGTCTTATATCTTGGGGGAGGTGTGACGCTTCTGCATAGTAGCCACGTGCGGGCATGCGCGCGTGTCGGCTGCCCAGCCGTTTAGAAACCGGCTGGCGGCAGCCGGCCGGTCGGCTTTTCCTTAGTATATATCCTACGACAATGTAACTAATGTCTGGGATATTCTTATGTTGTTTCACAGCTTGTAGCTGCCCTTATTCTTAACCAACGCATCTTAGTATATTTTATTCTCGATATTTGATTGTTTCATTATAATATATAAGATGTAAGTCTAGTGAGAGTGGGAGGAGACGAGCGGGAGAGAGAGACCGGCTGGGGGACGTTGCTTCGTGCGGAGAGTCTAGCTTGGGACGAGCCTGATGTTGCCATATGCATTTGTTGGCAACGTTAGGCTTAGTTTCGACTCACGCACGGGGTAGACGATTTTGACCCGGCAACTGTGTTGAGTGTTGCCAAGCCTGGGATGTATTCTGCATGCCTAGGGCGGGGTCCAGACAGATTCAAGACTCAGAGCTCACCTCACTGTCGTACCCTTCGGACCCCCTTGATATCTATCCCTCTCAACCCCACTTAGAAACTTTCTCTCTTACTTTGTATACCTTCTTTCCACTACTTCACCAATCTATTTAATTATCCCATCCCTTTGATAGACCTTATATCTATTATTGTATTGACGACGAGCTCTCAGATAACTAGATAGGATTTTGGGCCTCATGCAGAGATGTAATTGTTAATGAGACCTAGGAAGCTTTTTTGTTGTCTCATATTTGGTGGTTTCATGCTTGCTAGTGTGTTCTTGTGTCAGGTTAGCAGGGGCTAGACCGGAGGGGAGGCTTTTTGCGATCCTTTAAGTAAAGTCTGCTGGTGCGAGTCCTGTGGACCCGCACGACTTTACCAGGATACCCGTGGGAGTCTGGGGGCATTTTCTTGTGTGTGTCCCTGTGTGTCTAGTGTTGTGTTGTGTGCGGGCCCTTGCCTAGTCCACTCAGCACTGCGCTAGCACGTCTTGCTTTTGTTTACGGGTCGCCAGGAGAGAGGCAGATACTTGCGATCTGAGTCTCTCAAAAGAGCACCCTTTCAATTAGAGTAATTTGGCGCACAGACTTGGGAACGTCCCTAGGCTAGAGCAGGTGGCTCAGCCCGGGTATCCGAAGCCTATATCCTTCCGGCTAGACCTCTGCCACCTGGCAGATTAACAGCTAGGGGTTTATCATCTCTGTATGCTTGTTATTGTGCCACAGTTTACCGTTTTTGTGAGCATTGTGAGTCAGGGTGTGGCTTAGAGACTCTGTCCGAGCAGGCTTGCCTGACTAAGAGTGAGAAGCACACCTGTATGTGGTTATGTTGCGAGTTGCTGCCTTTATTTAATTATACCTATGCCATTATACACTGTATGGCCTATCACTAGTATTTATTCCTGCTTAGGAGTTAAGAGTTCTCTAAATCCGTAACGTACTTTCTTTGCTAAGCATCAGATCCTACAGTAGCCACATGCAGTTTAGAAACCCGCATCTTGTCTACCTGTACGATGTTTTGAGGACTGTTTGCTTTCACCTTCTTTCACGCAGGGGTGATTAGTTGTATTAATTAACGTAACGTTAAACGTACTTTCTTCTAGTTTGTTATTAAATTGTTTCTGCAATTTAATTCCGTAATCTATTTTTTCCTTGAAGCTTTAAGTCAACTTAATTGTGTGATCTTTTATATAGCCTGCTTGACTATCAGCAGTCTATAGTGCGTGCACCCTGTAACCGAGTCATAGGATACCTCGTTGTCCAGGCAGGACTCTTGACGGTTTAGGGTGGTGTGTTGCCTGGGTTTATAGATAAGGGTTGGATCTAGAGTTTTCCGTTGTTGCTTGTTGCCGCATACCTAGTCCAATAGAAAGAGCCCAGTGTTTATATATCCCAGGACGTAACATTACCAACAGTTATATTCTGCACATTTTTCTAATCAAAACAACTTCACAAGAAGCACATCAAGCACCTGTTATTTGTTAGCATTGAAAGATAACGCAGGTGGGTCAAAACCATTATATTGTTAAGGACAGTAAAGATAGAGGGTATATATTGATATCGTGACACATGTTGGCATGCCTGAACAGCTGTAAGTGTGGCATTTTCGGAGGTGTTAGGGTGGCGAGGAATTGAACCATACCATTTTCAACTTTCTGTCATGAGACAAAAGAGGTCAAAATAGCATACACGTCTACAGTGAGGTAACGGAAGTTTGATGATGCAGAGTATTTCAGTCCTTATCTAGCTGTGCAATAGATCGTTAATACAATCAATCGTAAAATACGGTTGCCAGCTTCATTTTAATTTTTGACATACCAATTTTCCTGGATGGCATAGAATACATACCGTAGTCATTTTCTTTATTATATATACCTACGGTAGTTCATCAACTAATTTACTTTCGGAATACGATTATCTTGAGTTAATAGGCATAGGCCAAATAAACAAAGGTTCATGTCCAGTAAATGTTTGTAAACTGCTTTGTAAAAAGTTAAATGATAGTAAAATACTGTATATCAAATAAGATTAATATGTAAATCGCCCATGATCAAATTGTACAAAAGGTTAATACACTATTTGTGTTTGTTTGTTTGTTTGTTTGTTTGTTTTGTATAACCAACCTTTCCTACACACTAATCCCCCCCCCCCCCCCCCCCCCCCCGCGCAAATCTAACTACGCCATCTATGGGACAAAATACGCAACAGATTCAGGGTGGGGGGAGTGAGCGATCTTACTAATAACAGAGCGAAAGACTCCCAGCGAAATTACCATAGGTGGCCCAGTCGGAAAGGTGACCGACTGTACAGGGTGTCCGAAATGTTTTGATTTTATTGTCACTATTTTTTCCAGGTTTTTTATTTTCGGAAACTGGCATTTTTCATCAATATATAATGTTTGGATTAAATTACAAACCTCTGAAAACCGTTTCCCCATTATCGAACGACACACCACCTGGTAGTGGGGAGGGCTATGAAGATCAGGGAAAATGAGGGGTTAAATGCGTAAAACGGTGATAATAACGTATTTTACCCAAACTTGGCTTTGGTTTTAAGGTGTTGGAAAGTCATAAAACCCAAAATCTCGAAAACCTGAGCCAGGTTTTGGCAAAAGTTGGCTCAGGTTTTGCGAATATTTAAGAGTCGAAAAAGACAGTTACCTAATTTCGAAATTTCGCTCGGGTTTTCTTGATTTACAAATTCATAAAACCCGAATTTTCGAAAATCCAAGCCAAGTTTTGGCAAAAGTTGGATCGGATTTTGCGAGTTTTAGGAGTAGACAATACAATAACCTAATTTCGAAATTTGGGACAGGTTATCCCAAATTTCAAACCCATCAAATCCGATTTATCGAAAACGTAGCGGTTTTGAAAATCATAAATACCCAGTAACCTAGATCTATTACATTGGACACAAGACTAACCCTCACCTAACACCTACAACGTGTCCGTAGTACCTAGTATGTGGGATACAAGACTAACCCTTACCTACCAGGCAATAAATGCTCCTAGTACTTAGTTTTTTTCATACCTACCATCTGATCTCTTGTCATTAACCTAACCACAGAACCTTACCTAACCTAACCTAGACCCAGTACGTGGGATACAAAGCTAACCGTCACCTAACACCTAGTATAATTATGTCCCTAGTACCCAGTACGTGGGATACAAAGCTAGCCCTCACCTAACACCTAGCATATGTCCCTAGTACCTAGTAAATGGGATACAAAACTAACCCTCACTTAACACCTAGTATATGTCCCTAATACCTAGTACGTGGGATAGCCTACAAAGCTAACCGTTACCTAACACCTAGTATTTGCCCGTAGTACCCAGTAGGTGGGATACAAAACTAACCCTCGCTTAAAGGGGGTGACCTGTTTTTGTTCTGTCCTTTTCTATCATTCTCTGGCTTGTATCCATTTGGCCCCATTCAGTCTACTGTTTTAAGACGTTTATCCCCATCCAGGTGTCAATTTTTTACTGGTGAGCGGTAGCGAGCCAGCATATTTTTTATTTTTGTTTGGCAGCAGGCTAAATTTGTACATTTTTTCGATAGAAAAATGTCTCCGGCGAAGCCATATTTCTTCATATAATGCTGGCTCGCTATCGCTCGCCAGGAAGAAATCGACACCTAGGTGGGGATAAACGTCTTAAAATAGTTGGCTGAATGGGGCCGAATGGATACAAGCCAGAGAAAGAGAGAAAAGGACAGAAATAAACAAAAGCAGGTCACCCCCCTTAACACCTAGTAAATGTCCCTAGTACCTAGTACATTGGCTGGATGACTAACCCCCCAAAATATTTAAGTATAATAGCGTACCTTATTGAGATGATGTGGAAAGAGTAGGCTAGGTGGGAGGAAGCACGTTGTATCCATAATTACAGAGTATGGCAGAGGAGAGCAACCGTTACAGGTCCCGCCATGACTAGACTGGCGATGTTCAGGTAAATCAAGGTGGGTATCTATGATTGGGCGATTGCAATGGCGTTTTCAACATATTACACCTGAGTAATTGGTTCCCTGCTTGTATGTGTGATGTAACCTATGGGTTATAATGACGTGTTCACAAAGAAACCAATTTGAACCCAGAATGGCGCAAAGGTGTGGAAATTAACACCTGTAGTTCCGGCAGAGATAGGCAGATGGAGAGAGTATTGACTAAAAAGGTGGTGGACAGACTTCGGGAGACGAAGTAAAATAGCAAGTATTGGAAATGGTTACACTAGGTTGTATATATATATATATATATATATATATATATATATTATTTTTTTTTTTTTTTACGACTATACATATGTGAATACGTTCATTGATAATTATAGATGGCCATAGAAAATGGTACCGGTACTGACTAACTAACATTACTCGAACATTTATAAATGGTATAATGTATAATGAGCTATGATTTTAAATAATGATTTATGACAAGAAAAGACACGTGTTTGTTACGAACAACGGATTTATATTGATATTATGCGTTTAATGGTAATAGTATATTTACTTTGATAGGATTATATTTTTACATCGGTTGTATAGTAACATATTTTACCAAAGGAAATTGGAGAAGTTTGGAAGTTCAATAATTTACACTTGGAAACAGATTAATAGCAGAATTAATTGAAACATGACAAGTCTTTTTGTTTTTGTTTATTTTTATTATAGATATTATTTGGTGATACTACCTTTGGTCTTTAATTTGGTGATACTACCTTTGGTCTTTAATTTGGTGATACTACCTTTGGTCTTTAATTTGGTGATACTACCTTTGGTCTTTAATTTGGTGATACTACCTTTGGTCTTTAATTTGGTGATACTACCTTTGGTCTTTAATTTGGTGATACTACCTTTGGTCTTTAATTTGGTGATACTACCTTTGGTCTTTAATTTGGTGATACTACCTTTGGTCTTTAATTTGGTGATACTACCTTTGGTCTTTAATTTGGTGATACTACCTTTGGTCTTTAATTTGGTGATACTACCTTTGGTCTTTAATTTGGTGATACTACCTTTGGTCTTTAATTTGGTGATACTACCTTTGGTCTTTAATTTTGTTTTGCATATTGTTTGTTACCCATGCCTTTATGCAAATGTGTGCCTTGTTGATATTTTGTGTTACCATGCCTTTATGCAAATGTGTGCCTTGTTGATATTTTTTTTAATACGAACTAGTGTATATATTTGTTTAATTTTATAGGTGCATGTATATGCTTTTATTTGGTATAGTAAAAATATATATAAAAAAAAGCGTGCCACTATTCTACTAACCAATGAATCCATTACTTAACCATAATTATATACTTTGTTTTATATCATTTCTGTTTAGACAGTTCTTACATGTGCTTTGCAGTGGTAGCAAGTATTATATATGGGGGTGGGTTACATATTATACTTAGGATTATTAAATATTATTCACATATAGTCTATATACTACTCTTATTTAAGTTATAAATGTGCTTACATTTTGGTACTAATATATATCTGTGGGCAACATGTACGCCTCTTATGCCCTTGCATCAATTCATGGTTAAAAGGGTTTGCTTCTCACTGACATCAGAGCTGCTTATTAATATGATGACTGGTATCCTGTTGCTATCACTAGGGGTCAGTGTGACCAGAAGCTAACTTGAGGTTTGAGGTAATTTGAACATTTCACTTTCACTTAGACATGCAGCTTGGAACGAATACTTCATGGTGAGATATTCTCCCAACATGGGGAATTTTCCCTGTTATTATATCTACTTCATTCAAGATAGATTATACAGTTAGTTATCAAGTCCCTGCATATAAACACTGTTCCTGCATATCAAGTGTTGTTCATGCAACTTTTACTTTTCTCCTCATTACTACTCAAATATATTGAAGTAAAGGAAGGTAAACCAGAGTCTACCAGATTACAAGATATTCGACCAGAATATCAACCAGTCTACCAGTTTACAGTCAAACAAATAATCAATATCTACTTACTCACACTTTCATAACACCTCCTTAAAAGGTCACAATATGTTTGTATCTTACATGCCATCTATAGGAAAGAATTGACAACCTTGTTACAAAAAAGTAATTTTAGTTTTAGGAGATGTCCACTTGAGATATTTTTTCTGGCCCCCTTTCTCCCTCAGGTTTAGTCCCATTGCTTTTGATATTTTAAGACGTTCGCCCCATTAGTTAAGCGATTTTAAGAACGTTCGACCCATTTCTGTCAATTTTAAGACTTTTCGTGTCATTCTGGTGTCGACTTTTTCATGGCGAGCGATAGCGAGCCTGTAATTTAAGAGAAATAGGCCTTCGGCCGGGACATTTTTTCTACCGAAAAATTTACAAATTTATCTTGAAAGGGGGTTTAGGGGGTGTAATTTTAAGCTTGATGGAGGTCTAGAGAACAAACTAGATACCTCCCCTTAACTTTTTATTAGGTTTTGCCAAAGGGTTAAAACACATTGCCATATGATCTTTACATCATATAGATTCCATATTTGTCATCAAATATTAAAACAAAAAAAATCGTGACAACAATAGTAAGTTATACTGGGTGTCCGAATAAAGGTGCGCCAAAGTTCATGGTTAGCTTATATAAAAAATAAACATCTACGCATATCATGTTCTTTAAGCAGATATACAAATTCCAGTTGTTACCGAATATTGGTTGTCAAAAATATCCATTACCCATGTATTTCCACCCAAATATTTTACCTATGGTGCGAGGGTTCATCACACACTCACCTAAATGTAGTTGTCGTACTATATTATCATGAAGATATTTATATTCTACACGTTACAGAATAACTGCAGGAATTGTAGTTCGTATTAGATCTGTTGGAAACTGCTTGACAAGGAAGAGTTCATTATAGGGGTGCGAGGGATAACACTATATGAACCAATCAGTAGCCTATATATTTAACGGTTGAGATTTCCATTTTTGTTATGAAACATATTACTCTTAAAATCCTCTATATAATCATATCTTGAATGTTGGCACATCTATTGTGGAACACCCTGTACAAAAGGAGCAATGTCTCCCAGACTGCTTAAGGGGGGATGGGCTGGTTTTCTGGACCACTTTCTCCCTCGTATTTAGCCCCACTAGTTTTGAGATTATAAGACGTTCAGCCCATTAGTTTGGCGATTTTAACACCTTTCGCCCCATTTCGTTGTCAATTTTAAGACCTTTCGTGCCATTTAGGTGTCGATTATTTCCTGGCGTGCGATAGCAAGCCTGCAATTTTAAGAGGAACCGGCCTTCGGCCGGGATTTTTTTTAACCGAAAAATTTGCAAATTTATCTTGAAGGGGGGTCTAGGGAGTGTTTTTCTAAGCTTGATAAAGGTCTAGGGAGGAAGCTAAACAAATATAGAAAAATTAATTAATAGACCTAACAAACGGCCAGCCTCCCCTTAAACCAAGCAAATACATTTGTTACTATTATCACTGCACTACCCTTTTTAACCCTCTCCGACATATGACGCGATTTCGAGCCTATTAGGGATACTTTAAAGCCTTTGTTACCATCAGGGGTATTTAGAAACATTTGGTTTAGTTACTTCAACCTCTGCAGTTGTCTTTGAGTTAGCTGTGAGCAGAAAACTAATTTTGGAGAGGAAATAATAAGAGTGAGATAATTCTATTTCTTATTGCTAATCTGGCAACCTCTGCATCATATGAGTCTGAAGGGGTTAAAGAGAGATTCATTTTTTTTTTTTTCTATATTCCAACTTACTCCCTCTCGGGCATAGGCTGAGAGCCTGAACATTCACCGCTTTACAATGAACAGTGAAGCCCGTGAGGTCTTGTTCCAGTCTAGGGAGTGAGACATATGAAGCACGTAGAGTACAACGAGCACCTGCTATCTTGCCTTCACATGAGGCACTGTGCTCACTCATGGCCCGAAGCGACCCTTGTCTGAAGCCACCTCGTTCCCGTGCTTCACTGTCTCACCCCCTACACTCGGACTCTCACTCTTACACACACACACACACACCAACGCCACCTACCTAGATCTGCCTCATATTTACCATTTGAAGATATGATGCCGCATTTATGTTTTTTTTATAGCTAATACTAGACGATTTTATTGAGATTAGGAATGGTATATGGAAGTCTGAGGGTTAATCGAGATATTCTTTACTCCTATAATTCCCACAGATTATTCCAAAATTGTATTAAATCGTCTAATGATAGTCAGACCTGTCATAATGCGTCATATTTGTCAAATGATTAAATATTACAATTAAACAAATCTAAATTATGACTATTAACCCCTTCTGTACCAGCGACGTCTTATAATTTTATTTTAGCTGTATTTAGACGATTTTGAGCGAATAAGAAGTATTGGTGGTGGTTAAAAGGTTTAAGTGAAATAATTTGAAACCTGTTAATTGTTGGAGGCCCTTTTTAACCCCTCTTTGGCGGCGCCCGACTTAAGGCGGTCAAGAGAACCAAGGACTAAAGAGCGGAGCCCGACTTAAGTCCAGTGCGATGTTGAGCACATAATCGGCTCTGAGAGAGAGTCCGAGCGGTGGGAGGAGCGTGGGTGTGCTCTGACCGTTCGGCACGGCTCCCGTACCGTGACTGGTCCCACCTCCACACTCATCCACATCCACTGCTTCCCTAGACAGGGAAATATGTAAGGAAATTACCGTATTTTAGGGATTTTTCCTTCGTGTTGCACGATCGTTGCAAGACAACCTGTGGTCGTAGAAGGATGGTTCAGGTGTCATTGGAAAGCTCAATTAACGCCCTTTCACGGATACATAATTGTATTACGGTCTGGTTCTTCTTTATGCATGAAAAAGAGCATGGAATGAAGCTCGTTTAGGGTAAATCTGCCCACTTGGCAGGTAGTAGAAGTTACAAACCTAGCCGCTTGTTGAGTGTTAAATTGAGTACAATCGTTTAATAGTAGCCACAGTAAAGTCAAAATGACGTCCCAGGTACAGAAGGGGTTAAGCCCTTGAGGATTAAGATATGTGATAGCTGTTTATATTGGCAATCAATAGACAATTGTATTCAGCTTAGGAAGGATCTGTGGGAGTCAGAGGCATACATGAGTTGTTGTTGACCCCTTAGACACATAGATGTCCTTCCTTATACTGCATAAAATCGTCTAATGATAGCCAAATAATACTGTCATAATGCATCACAGTTCTCAATGTCTTCTAAATTGGTGCTGTGTGTTTGCTATTATTTTGGTCAATTTATGATTACAGGGGAGGTACTTTCCATGCTCCTCGTGTTTAGCCCTATTAGTTTTGGACGTTCGCCCTATTAGTTTGGCGATATTAAGACCATTAGCCCTATTCCTTTGTCAATATTATGGCCTTTCCTGCCATTTAGGTGTTATTTTTTTATCCTGGCGAGCGTTAGCGAGCCAGTAATTTAGGAGGAAGCAAGCATTCTGCTAGGATATTTTTCTACCGAAAATTGTACAAATTTATATCGAAGGGGAGTCTTGGAGGTGTTTTGATAAGTTTGGTAGAGGTCTAGGGAGCAAACTAAGGGACAGATAATTATATTATACATAACATATTTGTTTTCTTTTAGGACCACTCAATCCTCCTTGGTCATGTCTCTCCTTACCTGTATGTGGTTAAATTCCGTATAATCCTTAACATTTGAAGCATTCTTGGAAACATCTTCAACTACCTGGTTGGTAGTCAATGCTATATATATAGGTCGTGTTTTTTCCCTTTCCATATTCTTTCAAGTCAACTACAACAATATCAGTAGATTGATCAAATGGCATCCTCTACCCAACCTTAGCTGTGACTGTATGTCTTTGTACTGTCCTACTTTTCCTTCTGGGGACAGGGGGCTAGGAATCCGCTTCCCCTTGTAAAATTTACCTACTAGACTAGACAGAGTAATGGGCGAGGGTACGCAAAAGTGGTTCCGCACCATAAGAATTGGTACTTTATAAATTATGTTATTTATGTTCGGGCTCTGTCTCGAGTCGGGTATCTCCAGCCATATGAGGTATCTATCTATCTATCTATTGCCTGACGCCGTGATCCCCGAAGGGGTGGCCACGAACGAACCGCCCCCATGCACCTCTGTCCCCAGTCAGTCGACGCCCCTCCTCCCAACCAGCACCGCCTTCATTCATGTAGTTCCTCACTCCATCCTTCCACCTCATATTCGGTCTACCTCTCCCCCTCTGTCCCTCCACCTCGCTCTCGTACACCCTCTTAGTCATTCTCTCGCTTTCCATACGTTCCATATGGCCGAACCATCTCAAGTTGTTCCTTTTCACACTTTCCAGCACATCTACCTCCACACCACACCTCCTTCTTACTTCCTCATTAGTCTGTCTATCCCTCCATGTAATTCCGCACGCACTCCTTAAGTAATTCATTTCCACTGCTCTCACTCTTGGTCTGAGTCTCTCAACCAACGTCCATGCTTCGCTTCCGTAAGTCAGTGTCGGGATTACCACACTGTCATGCAAGGACTTCTTCACTTCCATACTGACCACCCTATTTCTTGTTACTGCTTTTAGCGTTCCTACAACCCTCTTCCCCTGTTGTACCCTCTCCCGCACCTCTTCATCCATAGTCCCCATCTTTACTCAACACACTGCCCAGATACTTAAAAGAGTTGACGATCTCCATAGCCTGACCGTTCAGCTTCATCTCACACTCTGTGACTTCACCCCTTTCGAAGACCATAACCTTGCTCTTCCCCGTATTTACCTTCAAATTCCGTTTTTCGCACACTGTTCCAAACTCATTTACCAGACCCTGCAACTCCCATTCATTATCACTCATCAGAACTGTATCATCCGCAAACAGCAGTATAGGTATAAGGGGAGGTGTGGTGGAGTGGTCATGCCACTGGATTGGTAATCCAATGGACCCGGGTTCAAATCCCGATATGTCAATGGGAAGATATTATTGGGATTGAATTTGTGCCGTACCTAGTATCAGTGCATTACCACAAAGCCCACCGAAATGCCAAAAAAATACCCTCATTGTTCCCTGATTAAATAACACTGTATGAATATTCCCATATTCAAAATATGTTACAGGGGGACAATGCCTAGTGAGTTCACTGCTCAATAGGTGGCGTTCTGAGAGTGAGGGTCTGAGTCTGGAGGGTGAGACGGTGAAGCACTTGAGCGAAGCAACCGGCCGCTTCAGAGATGGAGCTGCTTCGAGCCATGATGGTTGCTTCACATGTCTCACTCCCCAGACTGGAACAAGACCTCACGGGCTTCACCGCGTTGAGCGGTGGAATGTACAGGCTCTCAGCCTATGCCCGAGAGGGAGTAGTTGGAATATAGAAAAAAAAAAAAAAAAAAAAAAAAAAAGGTAGCTTCCACTCAATTCCCTCCCTTTTCAGCGATACACCAACATCCACTGCTCTTGATAGTATTTCTTTCATAACTCCATCCATATATACAGTAAACAACCACGGGGACATCACACACCCCTGTTTCAAACCAACATTCAGGTCAAAGAACTCGCTCTGCTCACTCTCCACACGTACTGCCGCCTTTGCACCCTCATACATGCTCTTCACTGCTTTCAGCAACTTGCCCTCTACTCCGTATATTCTAAGTACTTTCCACAAACCTTCTCTATCCACTCTGTCATAGGCCTTCTCCAAGTCCATAAAGGCAACATACACCTTTTGTTTCTTCTCCAGATACTTCTCCACAACACAATTCAGGGTAAAAATCTGATCTACACATCCTCTTCCCTTCCTAAAGCCTCCCTGCTCGTCGCCTATCCATTTCTCCGTTCTCACTCTCACTCTCTCAATCACTACCCTACTGTATACCTTCCCTACTACGCTTAGAAGACATATTCCTCGGTGGTTACCACACACTCCTCTTTCCCCTTTGCCCTTATATAGGGGGACTATTATGCCAGTCTTCCAGTCATCGGGTGCACTCCCCTTCTCCCATGCTAGTTTGCACATTTTCCATACCCATTCTATCACTATCTCACCACCATACCTCAACATTTCCCCACACACTCCATCTGTTCCTGGTGCTTTCCCCAACTTCACTCTTTTCATGGCTTCCCACACTTCTGACCTCCTGATCCCCACCTCCTCCTCCACTACTTCTCTTCTTCTCCCTCCCATACCATATCCAGCTATGTTTGCTGGCTCTTCATTCCTTTCATTTAGCAACTCACTGAAGTACTCCCTCCATCTTTCGACTCTCTCTTGCTTCTCGGCTAGCATTCTCCCATTCTTATCTTTCACACCCTTACTGTTTCCCTTGCTACCTTCCCTAACTTTCTTGACTTCTTTCCAGAACAGTTTCTTACTCTCCCTCCATTTTACACTCAGATTCCTTCCAAATTCCTCATCTACTCTTCTCTTACTTTCCTTCACTACTCTCTTCACCACCCTCTTACTCTCCACGTACCTCGCTCGTTTCTGTCTCTCGGAATCTTCATTCCCTCTACTACCCAACCACTCTCTATATGCTTTCTTCTTTTCTTCCACAGCTATTCTTACCTCTTCTGTCCACCATGCTGTACCTTTCACTCCCCTCCCTCTTCTCCTCACTCCACACACCTCCTCACATGCTGCACAGATCTCATCCTTAAACACCTTGCTCATCTCCTCCACTTCCTCCATAACTTCCAGGTCGAACCCACCTAGTCGTCTTTCCACTGCTCTCCTGTACTCCTCCCTGACTTCCTCCTCCTGCAACCTCTCCACCCTCCTCACCATTCCACCCTCCTCTCGCCTCCCTCCCGCTCTCCTCACCCACTTCTTTTGTATCCTAACCTTAGCTACCACTACATAATGATCAGACAGACCCCCTCCAATACCCCTATATGAGGTATAATATATGAGGTATGTGCCTGAGTATATAAATACATGCATACATACATCCTAAATTTCATCCTAAAATACATCCTGATCTCTTAACCAATCAGAGAGAGACAATCTAGCAGCTACAAACTGGGACACCCATCCAGTTACTGACCAGACCCTCCAACAGCTACTCAAAGCTGATTGGCTGAAGCTGCCAGCAGCATTTTCACGGACAGACTTCTTGATCATCAGGCGGTCACCCATCCAACTACTGCCCAGACCCTCTAGACCAATCAGAGGGAGGCTGACGTCCACATCACTGGAGTCTGATCCTCAAGGAGCACCAAGATCTATCATCCAGACAACTATAATTCTACAAACAAAAACGCTTTTATTGAAGCCAGCCTCTTTGGCATGACAAGAAAAATATTTCTCTAAATTGTTTTTAGGACACAGTATCAAGATAGGAGCCATAGAGTCCCTATCATAGTACCCAAACTGAACCCTGCGGCTTGCACAAGGGGGCCTCTTTAGAGAGGTGGAGAGGGGAACTGACAAGGGTGGCGAAAATCTTGGATAGGGAATAGCAGCCCAATTGGGGAGTCTGATTGGAATCCAATACAGCGTTTCCCATCTTTTAGAAGGGGGATAACGTACTGTTTTTGGCCAAGCCCAACGGATAGGCAGGAATGATACTGTGTCACACTATAAGTAAAATTAAGGAATAACAACATGCAAAATGGGTAGGCTCAAAATAAGCCACCCTCTCCCTGACAAGAGGGAAACAAAACTCAAGTTAATTGAAACTCTTATAGGTAACAACATCACAAGAGTATTCGTAGCCAATGGAGGTCTTGTCATCACCACAGCCACTGAAGAAGACATAAATTCCATCCTCTCCCACGAATCAGTAAACAAGCTCAAAGATGCTGGCTTCACCCCCATCATTCCAATTGAAATCAAGTGCAAGAGAAGCATTATATGTTTCAACCTAGACGAGCTTGCTTACAACAACCCACCTGAACTAATCAAAACAGAAATAGAAAGGCAGAATGCCTGGGCCAAGGTCAACCAGATTTATAAATTTGAAAACAAAGACAGAAGGAGACAATCAGGAAATATCAAGATAGAATTTGAAGATACACAAATGTCCCTACGAGCTCAAGAAGGCATAAAACTCTTCAATCTATCAGTGACCTCAAACCAAATAAAGCAGGAAAGGTACATCCCAATCCAAACCTGTACTCTGTGCTATGCGGTTGAACAACATGCAAGAACAAATTGCCCACATAACGAAACCCATGAATACAAAGTTTGCTCTGAATGTTGTTCAAAGGAACACACATGGAAGGATTGTCCTCCTAACTCAACAAAGAAGTGTATAAATTGCAAGGGCAATCATCGCACCCTAGCAATGAAATGCCCAGTCAGGAAAACAGCAATGAAGGAGAAAGAAACTAGAATGAAGGAAGAAGAAGAGAGGAAAGCCAACAACACATACGCAACCGTAACCAACAATGGTCAGGCACAACAACCAGCACAACTACAACCACAACTTCGAAATAACAGCAATGTGGATTTGAACTGCGCAGCATATATGACAATAATGATTGCAGCACACATTAAAAACGAGTCAGAACCGGGCTCCTTCCAAAAATACTTCTCCACTTACACAAAAGAAAACGGCCTTCCAGTCTTAAAACTTCCCAAGTTCACTCTGGAAGAATCTATAAAATTTACAAGAGGAAAAGGAAATTTCACAGAGATGAAGAAATCCATACTTTCCGACCCTCAACCACAAGCAAATAACAATGATAACATAGAAGACGAAAATAATGAAAATATTGCCAATGACCCAGAAATACAACAACAACAAGAATCAAGCAGCAGCAGTGAAGACCCAGAACCACAACAACAACAAGATTTAAGCAGCAGCAGTGAAGGATTTACCGACTCCGATGTCAGCAGTGTCGACGTCGAAGCAGAGGACTCAGGGGTAAATGAACAAGATAACACAGAAGAACATGAAGATCAGCCACAGTCAACCCATGCCCTAACAAGCACACCCGCACTCGCACGAAACACCAGGAGCACTGTAAAACCCCTAAATCACTACATCCATCAGGTAAATGAAATTAACCTCAAAAAAGCCAAAGATGAACGTGTAATCCCAACTCATACAAATCCCACTCAACAACAGCCCAAAAAGGGAAAAAAACAACTTAATCAAACATGGCTCAAAATCTAAAAATTATTCAACATAATGTACTCACATGGAATAACAGAAAGCACGAGTTAGTCAACACATATCTACAACTCAAACCAGACATAATACTAATACAAAGTCATGGTGTTAAAAATGAAGAAAGTCTAAAGATCCCAGGATTTAAAGTAATAAAATCAAACATATACAACAGACACATGGATGGCACTGCCATTGCAATTAGACAAGAATTACAACACAAAATCACAGATGACTTCTTGACGAACACACTAGCAGTACAAATTCAAACAGAAACAGGTCCAGTAATAATAGCTACAGACTACATACCACCAAGTAGACTGTTTATCCCCACACCAGACTACATAGCATTATTCAGAAGAAATACACCGGTATACCTTTTTGGGGACTTAAATGCAAACCACCCAACATTTGGATACAGACATACCAACACAACAGGAAGACAACTACACAAATTAATATTAGACAGAATAATTCAACATATAGGACCTCACTTTCCAACATTCTTCACCGCCAACTCAGCCACAACTCCAGACACAATGTTGACTAATTACAACACATATCACAATATTAATATAAAACAAGGACCACTAACAACAAGTGACCACACAATGATTATAACCCAAATCAGTACAACCTCCATCTATATCCCCGCAGCCCCACGTCCTAACATTTCAGCGACAAACTGGGATGATTTTCAAACAAACATAGAAGAACACACAACACAAACTGAACTAAATGAAGCCACACTAGAAGAAATTGATACAGAGATTGATACATGGTATAACACAATCAATCAAGCAATCAACACATGCATACCACACACAAGACTCAAGAAATTAACAGGCACTACACCTACCCATGAAACACAATTATTAATACAACAATATACTGCACTCAGACATCATGCAAACACTCATGGCTGGACTAATGTACATTACAACAGATACAAAACACTCCAAAATACACTAAGACACACTTTACAAGAAGAAGCAAACATACACTGGGAAAACACACTCACACAATTAACAGCTACACACTCTGAACCGGAGGTTTTCTGGAGAAAATTCAAATCACTGACTGGAGAAGTCAGCCCACCTACTCATTACATCATAGATGAGCAAAATAACAACATTTTTGACGAACAAAACCAAGAAACAATCCACAGAAGAATTTGGGAGAGAGTACTCAACGAAGAAGAGGAAGACAGTGATGATGAAGATGACGAAAACAACGACAGAGTTAACAACTATATGCAAGAAAACTTCAATCGCACAACTCCATACCATCAAGCAGACTTTTCCAGACTTGATGAGCAGAGCTTCCTCACGAAACCCATAACAAACACAGAAATTAAAGCCATCATAAAAAACACAAAAAATACCTGTCCAGGAGAAAGTGGGATCAACAAAACTATACTGACACACCTCCCAGAATCTTCAATTTCAAAATTAAGAAATATTTTTAATGCTTCACTCTCTGCAGGCTACTTTCCAGACACATTCAAAAAATCAACCATCAAATTGATCCCAAAACCAGGAAAAACACCCCACAATCCAAACAATTACCGCCCAATCTCGCTCCTTGAAGTTCCCGGCAAAATCTTCGAGAGAGTTATAAACACAAGATTAAGAACTCATCTTGAAATAAACGACAAACATAACAATAATCAATACGGTTTCAGACAACACAGAGGCACCACACACGCACTTGCAGTAATAACAGAACAAATTGCCTTAAGCAAAGCAGACAGGGGACAATGCCACCTAGTCCTGAGAGACATTACTAAGGCTTTTGACAAAGTATGGCACCAAGGACTAAAGTACAAAATTCTACATCTGGACTTGCCTGTCATCATAGAAAAACTCTTATGCGATTTTCTTGATGACAGAAAAGCCCGAGTTAAAATAAACTCTTACCTTGGTGAGTACTTTCAATTAAGTTGAGGAGTACCTCAGGGCAGCGTCTTGTCACCCACTCTCTTCATAATATACACCAGAGATACACCTAATTCTCACACAGGACTAAATATCAGTTATGCGGACGATATCACCCAGATAATCCATTACCAGGGAAAATCCAAGCACATGATAAACGCAAGAACAAAACTAGAAGTTGAGACAATTAATACATATGAAAAAAAATGGAAGATTAAAACTAATGTCAATAGGTCGCCATCATTCCAATCGGCTCCAAAAAAAATGAAGACTTGGTAATAAATGAAAACCTAGTTAATTTCCAACAAAATGGAAAATCTCTTGGACTTAAAATCTCAAGTACAAGCTATATCACTAACGTAAGTGAAAGAAAGGGAAGAGCTATCCATGCCCTGAGCAAACTCTTCCGTTTTAGAAACCTCAGTACACCTATTAAAATACATTTAATAAAAGCCTTAGTCCTCCCAATCCTTGAAAACCCCCAATACCTACACTGGCTCTCAGCAAATCACAAATACTAACATTACAACGAGTACAAAACAATGCTCTCAGATTTGCAACAAATAACAAGATACCCTTATTTACATACAACCCAAGATTTACACCACATAGCAAAAATAAGCCCATTAAATGTTAAACTGTACCATAGAGCGAAAAAGATCTGGGAAAGAATTGAACTAATAAATGAAAACTTATACAATGATTTAAGAGAAAGACACCAACATATAAACAATTTTAATAGGAACTTTCCTAGCAGCCTAACTGCTATAGAAAGAAATGAACCAGATCCACTATACACTTAATATTTAAGTTCATAAAACTGTAAATCCAATACATTATTATAATGATAAAATGTTCACCTAAACCTAAACGAATCCCAAAGTACATCATGTAAACACAAATTTTAAGACAAACTTAGCTAGCTTAGCTTTACCTGCCTAAGGCAGAAGAATTATGTAAACATATGCAAAAACCTAAATAAATACAGTAAGGTGGCCGGCCCACTAACCTTCTCCCTTCTACTGTACTTCATAATTTCCTACTTTACCTTCCTGACCAAACCCTCTACTTATTCCCCCTCCTTCCTAAAAAAAAAAAAAAAAAAAAAAAAAAAAAAAAAAAAAATCCTAAATTTATCTTGGCCTTACTTCCAAAAGTATTGCATAATTTTGAAATTCCACTCTCCATTTATTCCAACAACCTTGCAGAGATGAGTAATTCGAAGCCTGTTCGAGATTGTTTAATAATTCAATATTTGTTATTAACAGTAGTTCTACGAAAGATATTTCACCTTCCCTCTATATTTATTTAAAAACATTGAACTTCAAATTAATGCCTCACTTTGCTTGTTGACGCTTTGCAGTAAATTTTCTAATCTCATTATGTTTTGTTTTCGATAATATATTTCCTGCTTAGCTTCTCTCCATTCATTGTCCTTATTTTCAACTATCGAATTTACTTCTTCTAAAGTCTTGCTGATCAAACAAAAACAGAACAAATAACTGAAGCGCCATTATTTCTTGTTTCCTTCCATGCTTGTTCCTCTGGTAGTATGTTTGTTGTGTCACCACCATTGTTACCTGTTTCCTTGCCTTCTTGTTCCTTATATTCTGGTAATATATATTTTTTATGTCTATGTGGATGAGGGAGGCAAACGGCAAAACTGCCTGTGACGAGTGCCTCCCCCAGAATTGAAAGTGTGACAGGGCCAAAATCAAGGAATGTTCGAGCCAAAATGTCTGGACACACAGAGTTTGAAGCAATTTAAATCATAGGATGAGGTAAAGATGGATTCAGGAAGAGATGTCCAAAGTTCAGCTGTTGAATTGAAGACAGAATGGGAGTATCGTTTCACTCTTGGATTGGAGAGTTGCACATAGTAGGTGTGGGATAGTGTTGCAAGATGGGTGCTACATATCCTATGTATAGGAGGTGGTATACAATGAGAGAGCTTTGAGGAAAACTGATTTTTGTAATAGTG
>JBAKBP010030385.1:0-25799 GCA_037953745.1 Lithodes maja | reverse complement strand
CCATATATACCCTTCTTAATTAATCCTTTTAGCTACCATATATACCCTTCTTAATTAAGCTCCATAAAATCGTCTAAATGTAGCTATAGAATAAAATGTAAAAGAACGTCGGCGGTACAGAAAGGGTTAAGGGGGTGACCTGCTTTTTGTTATTTATGTCCTTTTCTCTCTTTCTCTGGCTTGTATCCATTCGGCCCCATTCAGCCAACTGTTTTAAGACGTTTATCCCCATCTAGGTGTCGATTTCTTCCTGGCGAGCGATAGCGAGCCAGCATTATATGAAGAAATCCGGCTTCGCCGGAGACATTTTTCTATCGAAAAATGTACAAATTTAGCCTGCTGTCAAACAAAAATAAAAAATATGCTGGCTCGCTACCGCTCACCAGTAAAAAATTGACACCTGGATGGGGATAAACGTCTTAAAACAGTAGGCTGAATGGGGCTAAATGGATACAAGCCAGAGAAAGATAGAAAAGGACAAAACAAAAACAGGTCACCCCCCTTAAAGGCCCATTGACTACGACAAACTGAGTTTCCGAATTCCACACTATTCGAATTTAAACATATTGAATATCTGACTGTATAGTACTATATTACACTAATAAAATATCTGACTGTATAGTACTATATTACACTAATAGAATATCTGACTGTATAGTACTATATTACACTAATAGAATATCTGACTGTATAGTACTATATTACACTAATAGAATATCTGACTGTATAGTACTATATTACACTAATAGAATATCTGACTGTATAGTACTATATTACACTAATAGAATATCTGACTGTATAGTACTATATTACACTAATAGAATATCTGACTGTATAGTACTATATTACACTAATAGAATATCTGACTGTATAGTACTATATTAACTAATATAATATCTGACTGTATAGTACTATATTACACTAATAGAATATCTGACTGTATAGTACTATATTACACTAATAGAATATCTGACTGTATAGTACTATATTACACTAATAGAATATCTGACTGTATAGTACTATATTACACTAATAGAATATCTGACTGTATAGTACTATATTACACTAATAGAATATCTGACTGTATAGTACTATATTACACTAATAGAATATCTGACTGTATAGTACTATATTACACTAATAGAATATCTGACTGTATAGTACTATATTACACTAATAGAATATCTGACTGTATAGTACTATATTACACTAATAGAATATCTGACTGTATAGTACTATATTACACTAATAGAATATCTGACTGTATAGTACTATATTACACTAATAGAATATCTGACTGTATAGTACTATATTACACTAATAGAATATCTGACTGTATAGTACTATATTACACTAATAGAATATCTGACTGTATAGTACTATATTACACTAATAGAATATCTGACTGTATAGTACTATATTACACTAATAGAATATCTGACTGTATAGTACTATATTACACTAATAGAATATCTGACTGTATAGTACTATATTACACTAATAGAATATCTGACTGTATAGTACTATATTACACTAATAAAATATCTGACTGTATAGTACTATATTACACTAATAGCATATCTGACTGTATAGTACTATATTACACTAATAGAATATCTGACTGTATAGTACTATATTACACTAATAGAATATCTGACTGTATAGTACTATATTACACTAATAGAATATCTGACTGTATAGTACTATATTACACTAATAGAATATCTGACTGTATAGTACTATATTACACTAATAGAATATCTGACTGTATAGTACTATATTACACTAATAGAATATCTGACTGTATAGTACTATATTACACTAATAGAATATCTGACTGTATAGTACTATATTACACTAATAGAATATCTGACTGTATAGTACTATATTACACTAATAGAATATCTGACTGTATAGTACTATATTACACTAATAGAATATCTGACTGTATAGTACTATATTACACTAATAGAATATCTGACTGTATAGTACTATATTACACTAATAGAATATCTGACTGTATAGTACTATATTACACTAATAGAATATCTGACTGTATAGTACTATATTACACTAATAGAATATCTGACTGTATAGTACTATATTACACTAATAGAATATCTGACTGTATAGTACTATATTACACTAATAGAATATCTGACTGTATAGTACTATATTACACTAATAGAATATCTGACTGTATAGTACTATATTACACTAATAGAATATCTGACTGTATAGTACTATATTACACTAATAGAATATCTGACTGTATAGTACTATATTACACTAATAGAATATCTGACTGTATAGTACTATATTACACTAATAGAATATCTGACTGTATAGTACTATATTACACTAATAGAATATCTGACTGTATAGTACTATATTACACTAATAGAATATCTGACTGTATAGTACTATATTACACTAATAGAATATCTGACTGTATAGTACTATATTACACTAATAGAATATCTGACTGTATAGTACTATATTACACTAATAGAATATCTGACTGTATAGTACTATATTACACTAATAGAATATCTGACTGTATAGTACTATATTACACTAATAGAATATCTGACTGTATAGTACTATATTACACTAATAGAATATCTGACTGTATAGTACTATATTACACTAATAGAATATCTGACTGTATAGTACTATATTACACTAATAGAATATCTGACTGTATAGTACTATATTACACTAATAGAATATCTGACTGTATAGTACTATATTACACTAATAGAATATCTGACTGTATAGTACTATATTACACTAATAGAATATCTGACTGTATAGTACTATATTACACTAATAGAATATCTGACTGTATAGTACTATATTACACTAATAGAATATCTGACTGTATAGTACTATATTACACTAATAGAATATCTGACTGTATAGTACTATATTACACTAATAGAATATCTGACTGTATAGTACTATATTACACTAATAGAATATCTGACTGTATAGTACTATATTACACTAATAGAATATCTGACTGTATAGTACTATATTACACTAATAGAATATCTGACTGTATAGTACTATATTACACTAATAGAATATCTGACTGTATAGTACTATATTACACTAATCGAATATCTGACTGTATAGTACTATGTTACACTAATATAATACCTTGCATCAAGTATACCTAGTTGATATATAATTACCCTTATGACGTCATCGATGGGTATTCAATTATGCATCATAAATCTCAAGACTAATGGGGCTAAACATAAGGGACAATGGGATCCAGAACTCTCCTCCCCCCATCCTCCCCCCAAACAATAATTATATATATAAATAAATAAATAACAGAATAAAATAAATAAATATATAATAACTTAGTATATTTCCTGATACCTGAGCAAAACAGTCCGACAATGTTATCAATTTAAAGTTGCCTAGTAAATATTGCCGAAGAAGGGTTTGTGCTGGCAACATGTCAATAGTATTGTATATTAGTATTGTCCGGGTAGATAGATACACTGCTAAATATTATGACAGAGAGAGAGAGAGAGAGTGAGTGCGTGTGAGAAGAAAAAAGTGTGTGTGTGAGTGAGCGAGTGAATGAATGAGTGTGTGAGAGAGACAGAGAGTGTGTGTGGAGGCCAGTGAACTCTGTCTATACTACTATATAACATCCCTGGCACTCTTCTGTCCCACACAGATGGCACTGGGACGAAACTTATATGGCACTGGTGATGGTCGCTATACGCTACCAAAGCAATCATAATTATGATTAGGGAAACATGATTATGATCGAACAGGGTGACCGATAGAGTCGCCAATCGGTATATTGATTCTCATATCTGATTAGTCAAATGGGTTTACGAAAACAATATTCAATATGATTGTATTTGTTATGGTTTTGATAATACCGCTAATATCGGTATATCGGATTATTTATAATCCGATATACTGTAATGGAGGCTCTAATTGTATGAAATATAACTTTATATGAATATTTACCAGACTAATGAATATATAATGAAAAGATTGTCACGACATGGACTGAAGGGTTTGTACAATTGTTGCTCACCACCTTCAGTAGCGTTTGTGTAAGAGGGACTTGAGGATCTCTCTCTCTATATATATATTTTTCTCACAAGACCTCTAAGCTTTAAAAAAAAAACACACAAAAACAAAAAATACCCCCGAGACCCCACTTCCAGATAAATTTGTAAATTTTTCGGTAGACAAAATGTCCCAGCCAAAGGCCAGTTCCTCCTAAATTACAGGCTCACTATCGCTCGCCAGCAAATAATCGACACCTACTGTAAATGGCATGGAAGGTCTTATTACTGTTAAAGAAATTATGCAAAACGTCTTAAAATCTCAAAACTAGTGGGGTTAAAGATGAGAGAGAAGGGGGTCCAGAAAAACAAATGAAACCTCCCCTTCATGTATTATCAGTCGAGAATAACACGCCTCCTTTAAACATAGTAAAAGCTTTCCCTACGACCTTTCCTGACCCAGATTGACCCTTATCGTTTATCTGTATAAGGGTCAATGTGGGTCGGGAAAGGTCGCCTCCTTTACTATACCATTATCTCATTGGCTTCATAACCACAGTTGTTCGTAATCACTATCGGGTCGAGAGTAGTATGGTGAATGAGAATATTGCCCTCTTATTACGATCACGCAATTATGATTAGTCCTAGTCAATTCTGAATCTATGACTTTCACTAGAACTGCAATGATTGTATGATCGATCCGAATGAACAACCCCGTGGTACTTGGATGGCATTAAGTATGGCATTGTTGTTTTGCTTTCCCTCTCCCTCTCTCTGAGTTGCATCCATTCGGCCCCATTCAGACGTTTATCCCCATCCAGGTGTCTATTTTTCCGCGAGCCAGCATATTTTATAAAATGTCTTTGACAGCATGCTAAATTTCTACATTTTTCAATAAAAAAAAAATCTCCGGCGAAGCCGGATTTTTCCACACAATGCTGGCTCGCTATCGCTCGCCAGGAAGAAATCGACACCTGGATGGGGATAAAAGTCTTAAAACAGTAGGCTGAATGGGGCCGAATGGATACAAGCAAGAGAAAGAGAGAAAAGGAGATAAAACAAGGTCAGCCCCTTTAATATGACATTGGGGTGGCATATATGGCACTTATACAATACAGGGATGGTATATTTATTACACTGGTGGCACTTAGATGACACTATGATGGCACTTCTAACACTGGGATGACACTTATGTAGTCTATAGGTCTTCCTGTATAACTGCCATAGCCTGGCTGACCCAAGGCCTTGACCTGTGTGACTGGGGGACCTTAGGGACTAGAGTGGTTACATTGCTGCACTCTCCCATATCCACACAACTCATCGAAGACCTTTAAAACCTTCTAAAACTACTATTGTTTTCGTTCAGGCTATCACCAGATTTTTTGTTTGTTTTCATATTTAGATGAACCTTTAAAGATAATTGGGTATAAAACAATAGTTGGTTATAATATACGCTAGTGCATATCCAAATTTGTTAAATAAAACAAAAAACAGTTTTACAATATAATATCTGAAGGCCACGCAATACCCCGACACAACTCTGGTAATAACGACACCCTATGACTGAATGTTTTATGACGTGTTAGGAGACACCACCATGTTAACCATGTTCTCGCTCTTATTTTTCCTGTAGATTATTAATTTTATTTTTGTTATTACTAGAGGGTATTTTCTTTGTTGTGAATTAATGAATTTTTATTTATTTGTTTGTTTATTAATTAATGTGTTATACAAAAAATCTAGTTTCCTCCCTAGACCTGCATCAAGTTTTAAAAATTGCTCCCGTTGAGATAAATTTGTGCATTTTTTTTTTTTTTTTTTTTTTTTGTAAAAACTGCCCAGGCCGAAGGCTGATTCCTCCTAAATTGCACGCTTGCTATCATTTGCCAGGAAAAGATCGACACCTAAATGGCAAGAAAGGTCTTAAAATTGTCAAATTAATGGGGCGAATATCTTAAAATCTCAAAACTAATCTACCAAATTAAGCTATATTATGAGGTTGATATATCAGGAATTACGAAACTTACAATCATGTTGATAATACCATCGTCTTATGGACACATGGTTCTATTTAATTGTAGTATTTTGAAATGTAGAAAACTATGGAAATTAATTAGTATACCGTCTAATATAAAAAGTGAGTAAACTATTGTTGTGCGTAATTCGTCTTATACGCGTCATTGTTAAGTAAGGTACTTTGCATTGTAACTTTTAAAATACCAGTAGATTTTACCACCTCCTCTCCGCTTAAGGGGGGTCACCTGCTTTTTTTTTTATCTTTCTCTCCTTTTCTCTCTTTCCCTGGATTGTATCCATTCGGAACCATTCAGCCAACTGTTTTAAGACGTTTATCCTCATCCAGGTGTCGATTTCTTCCTGGCGACCGATAGTGAGCCAGCATTGTATGGAGAAATCCGGCTTCGCCGGAAACATATTTGTATCGAAAAATTTACAAATTTAGCTTGCTGTCAAAACATAAATATATATATGCTGGGGAAAATATTGACACCTGGATGGGGGTAAACGTCTTAAAACAGTAGGCTGAATGGGGCCGAATGGATACAAGCCAAAGAGAGGGAGAGAAAGAGAAAATAACCCGAGGTGGGCTCCCTTACTGGGCTATTTCAAAGGCAATGTATATATTGGTTAAGAATATAGTGTTTGTTAAATAAATCTATCCATGCCACTGATTTGCTTGCCAACTCCTACGCTACAAAGACATATGAGTTGCCAATGTCCGCCAGGTGGGTATCCGAATCCTGCGCCACCCTGTATTTTGTTACTTGAGTGGGGTCGCCTGCTTTTTTGCTCGCTCTTTCTCTGGCTTGTATCCATTCGACCCCATTTAGCCTACTGTTTTAAAACGTTCATCCCCATCAAGGTGTCTATTTTTTCCTGGCGAGCGGTAGCGAGCCAACATATATATTTTTAAACGTTTTTGAAAGCAGGTTAATTTTGTATATTTTTCGATAGAAAAATGTTTCCGGCGAAGCCGGATTTCTCCATATAATATTGGCTCGCTATCGCTCGCCAAGAAAAACTCGACACCTGGATGGGGATAAACGTCTTAAAAAAGTAGGCTGAATGGGTCCATGGCTAAAACAACGCTTTTTCATGTTAGTTTTCTTGTATTCCTTCTCATATGCATTCCAGTCTTCAAACAAAATTGCTCCGGTTTGACATTTCTCTCCTGCTTAGGTTAAACCGAGTGTAAAGTTCTCGCTGGATACAAGATGAACTTATAAATATGATTTCAAGTAAATATGTAAACCTTTGATACAGTGTTCAGAGTATCATTAAGCGATTTGTCTGGAAACTGCAAGAGTCCAAATTGAGCTTGTCTGTAACCCTCAGGTTTTCTGAAGGTCCTTTCTTCAGCTGAATGAAACCGTACGTTAGTCAGACATTACGTTAACATGGTTCATTCGGATTTAACACTATTTGGTCCAACACTTTTTTTTTTTTTTTTATATATATATATATATATAGTTTAATTAGTACTAAGGAGCTTGCTTGTTTTTGCCATTTTCGAGCTAGCCTCTGTATTTTAGTTTGTCCCCTCGGCTAAAAAAAAAATAAAATAAATAAAAAAAAAAAAAAAAAATCCAGACCCCATTCAAGCTAAATTTGATTTTGTTTTATAATAGAAAATTGTCCCAGTTGTTTTAAATTACACCTGACACCTGAATTGGGTAAAGCGTCTTATTATCGCCAAACTAATGGGGTGAAACGTCTTAAAATCTCCGAGTTAATGGAGCGAAACAGAGGAGGTCCAAAAAGGCCTCCCTCGGCCTAAATAAGGTTAATACGTAATTTGGCAAATACGAATGAGAAATACAAAATACAGTAATCTAAGAGAGGCATCTAAATCAGCATAAATATGTGGCATATTTGTTCTGCATTGCCTACTTAAAAAATAATAGACTGTGCCTGAAAATAGAAATGTCGCCCAGAAATAGAAAATAAATATAATATAAATAGAAGAGAAATGTGGCACAGAAATAAAATAGAAATATAATAGATATATAATAGAAATGTGGCCATAAATATAATAGAAATATATTAGAAATATAATAGATATATAATAGAAATGTGGCCATAAATATAATAGATATATAATAGAAATGTGGCCATAAATATAATAGAAATATATTAGAAATATAATAGATATATAATAGAAATGTGGCCATAAATATAATAGAAATATATTAGAAATATAATAGATATATAATAGAAATGTGGCCATAAATATAATAGAAATATATTAGAAATATAATAGATATATAATAGAAATGTGGCCATAAATATAATAGAAATATATTAGAAATATAATAGATATATAATAGAAATGTGGCCATAAATATAATAGAAATATGGATAGACATGGTAGATGGGTATGTGAAATGTTTAAACCACAAATACAAATAGACAGAACCAAATCATAGTGTGGAGAGTAAACACCCACCCACACATAGTGGAGCTAAATGGAGAGGTACACATGGGGGGGGGGGGCGGTAGGTTGGCTAGACGGAGAGAATTGGAATATACACACACTAGCCCATGTGACTACTCTCTCTCTCTCTCTCTCTCTCTTTCTCTCTCTGAGGAAACACAAATAAAGCTATAGGAGAAGATGGCAGCGACACATACTATTAAGAGAGAGAGAGAGAGAGAGAGAGAGAGCAGTACAGTATACATAATCCATGAATGGAAATTATTGCGCATTTTGTATCAGTTCTTCTCTCAGAAGTTGCAAATAGAATTTCAGTAAAGCAGTTTAAGAAGAGGGTAGATTGTAGTTTTACGATTTGCAATGAGCGTATTGCAGTAGGCTATGCAACCCTTATTGATCAATATAGAATATATCCCTGACATAGGCCTATACCTCAAGGACTTTGTGATACTACCTATTCATTATTTCCTTGTAACTATCATTCTATCTATCTTCCTCATAAGAAACCCATGCGACTAAAATTGACTCTCCTACTTTATGAAACTGTATAACTTATAGTCCATTCATTATAGGTATGCCAGAAACTGTATAACTTATAGTCCATTCATTATAGGTATGCCAGAAACTGTATAACTTATAGTCCATTCATTATAGGTATGCCAGAAACTGTATAACTTATAGTCCATTCATTATAGGTATGCCAGAAACTGTATAACTTATAGTCCATTTATTATAGGTATGCCAGAAACTGTATAACTTATAGTCCATTCATTATAGGTATGCCAGAAACTGTATAACTTATAGTCCATTCATTATAGGTATGCCAGAAACTGTATAACTTATAGTCCATTCATTATTGGTATGCCAGAAACTGTATAACTTATAGTCCATTCATTATAGGTATGCCAGAAACTGTATAACTTATAGTCCATTCATTATTGGTATGCCAGAAACTGTATAACTTATAGTCCATTCATTATTGGTATGCCAGAAACTGTATAACTTATAGTCCATTCACTATAGGTATGCCAGAAATCGTGAATTCTCAAAAAGTGCAAGAGTAAATGGGCTATAAGATTCCACACCTATTCCCTGGCTAACTCTTCCCAAATGGTAGAAAATTAATATTAGCTCGATTACTCTAGTCGTCTTTGAGTTATGGAGGTTAGTGGTCAGGATGTCTGACCTACCTATAATGAACAGGGTATAGTCTCTCTCGTTACAATATAAGGGGTGGCAAATAACTCGATTATATTATACAGTCTGTCTATCTAGGTGCGTGTTTCTGTCTATCTCTTTCCGTCTATTTATATACGTGTTTCTGTCTATATCTTTCCGTCTATTTATATACGTGTTTGTATTTCAGGTGGGTGATGGGTATTGTATTGCCCGGTACTGCAGTATTGGTGAGAGGGGTTGAGGCGCCGTTGTTTAGTGAGTACACAAATCTCTGGCTTCAGTCAACAGGCTTAAGATGGTCGGAAATACTGAGAGAGAGAGAGAGAGAGAGAGAGAGAGAGAGAGAGAGAGAGAGAGAGAGAGAGAGAGAGAGACCTTATATGCATGTATTACAGGTTTCACAGACAAGTATCCCTAAAATAATGTTGCTAAGCAATCTACAACACCCAAAATCTTTGTTCATTTCTGTTGAGCCAAAACCTATAAAACCTTAAAGACTCTCGCTTAAAAGTATGCTTACAGAAATCTTAGAAAAATGTTCTTCCAATTCCACGCCCTACGTTCAATAGAAGCCCCACATTCCACCAATGACTGCTTGCATTCTACCAGCTATACATAGTTCATCGGGGTGTCAAGAGAAAGCAGAGTATGTTCTTATATTCCTTCAAGTCTCAAACAAAATTACTCCGGTTTGCCACCCTGTTTAAATGTTCATCACTTGTGGGAAATAATTATGCCAGTACAATATTCTGAATTTCACGTCGTATGTTGTCCTTGAGTTGTTCAAGGTCCTTTGTTTTCGGATCAGCCATTATCCTATACTACCAACACCCTCAGAGAAAGAAATGGCTTTGGGTCTACACTGAAGTAAACAAAGTCAATGTTTTGTCTATCGCACCTTTGAGAGCAAGATTATTGTGTGGATATTTTGGATGCAAGCTACACATTGTATAATTATACCATTCGTAAGGTCAATCTTTACCTGGTAAGTATAGTACATATGCGAGTGATACAGACACTATAAATAAATAAATAAATAGAGAGAGAGAGAGAGAGAGAGAGAGAGAGAGAGAGAGAGAGAGAGAGAGAGAGAGAGAGAGTACAAAGGAGTACAAAGGAAATCAAGCAACAACAGATCTAGTGACCCTTCTAGGCTGCTTGTCCTCCAAAACACTGAGGATCAAGTGTCCAAACAGTGGTTTAGAGTGGGTAAGGGAACATTGGAAAGGGAACTACTGCCCTGCCACTAACGTGGCAGGACTAGGAAGTTAGTAGGGGACATATGGGTTAGTAACTGAGGGGAGGATAAAGTTATTCATTTACAAACGCAGTCAGTCGCGGGTTTGATGCGAGATATTTGTCTAGGCGGAATTTAAATGAATCAACGGTGCTGCAGTCTATAACGTTTCGGGGAAGCCCATTCCACAAGTTGACAACTCGATTGAAGAAGAAATTCTTAGATTCGTGCGAGTTAAAAGATTTACCAATAATTTTGCAACCGTTTCCCCGTGTGTAATTAGATTGGTCGATAGTGAAGTACTTACTACAGTTCATATTGTCGATGCCTTTGATGATTTTGAACACTTGAATTAAGTCGCCTCTTAATCTGCGCTGGGTTAAAGGAAATAGATTTAATTCTCTAAGACGCTCTTCGTATGGTTTGTTCTTTAGGCTAGGTATCATTTTGGTAACTCTACGTTGAACTCGTTCTAGCTTGTTTATATCTTTTTGGTAATAAGGGCACCAGGATTGAACGCAGTATTCCAGAAGAGGGCGGACTAAGGAATTGTAAAGGGTTAGGATAACTTCTTTGGATTTATGCTCAAATGACCTGCCTATAAAGCCAATTATTTTGTTTGCCTTCTTAACAACTTCTGAACATTGTTGACTCGGTTTTAGGTTACTCGATATTGTTACTCCCAGATCAGTTTCTCTGTTTACATTCTTAAGCTGAGTGCCATTCATCGAATAGTTTGCTTTCTCATTTAGGTATCCGACATGTAGTACTTTACATTTATCCGCATTGAAACTCATTTGCCAAATTTGGGCCCAACATGACAATTTATCTAGATTGTGTTGCATATCGTCAACTTGTTCTTTTGAGAGTACGCTATTTGCAATTTTTGTATCGTCAGCAAATTTTGAGATTGTGCAGGTGAGACCCTCATCTATGTCGTTGATGAGAGAGAGAGAGAGAGAGAGAGAGAGAGAGAGAGAGAGAGAGAGAGAGAGAGAGAGAGAGCACACACACAGCCGGAAACCACTAACACGACCAAAGGGGCTCCGAGCCTAAAGAAACATCATAAGATAAGGTTATATTGTTTCCAACCATGATTTAACTTGATGGGTGACACATATATTATCATAGCAGCCCTGAGAAAGAAAAAAAAAAAAAAAAAAAAAAACACACACACACACATTTATGGTCGTAAATATGAGAGATTCAGCTACAGACAATGAACACAGACAGGGATGCCAAGACTAAAGAAAAAAGACCACACGGAAAGGTATATACCTGATTGCTAAAGTAGATTATTTTTGTATTATTATTATTATTATTATTATTTGTAATATATATATTATTATTATTATATAATTATATTATACCTTACTTGAGAACACACACACACACACACACACACACTAGAGTAAGTACACACAAACCTAAACAAACAGCTAAGACAACTAAAGCAACTACGAACCTAAAGAAGACCCACACACGATAAGGTTACACACAGTTTCTCAGCCTGACATACTGTGATGGGTAGAGATATTATTATAACTATGTTGTAGACCTCAGAACAATGCCAACCTCTTAGCTCACTCCATGGCATATTTCTTACCCTGGCGCCAAAAATGCTTGCTTGGCATCAGTATTTTGGTCGGGGTTGCCAAATTTTCGGGGTGACTCGAGAAAATTCGTGTGCAGGCTTTTGGTCATATGCCGCATTTTCCTTTACCATCACTATCTCCGATAGACTGGAAATGGTGTCGTATTTCACACCCAAATGCCAAAAAAGGGTGTCCAATATCAAGCCAACTCAACCCTGCTCTTCCACAGGGTCTAAACTCAACCCGATTCAGACTTTCGGAACTTGATAACAGTTTTAAGACTTTTTGTATATATCCATATATAAATAATCGATTTGGATGTCATAATTATAAATGTACCTAGCTATATCCTCAGAATCTCCAAAAGAAGCGTCATAATCCTATAGAAGGCCGATAACCTACCGGAGTTATTATATATAATACCTCAAAGTAAGCGATTATATTATAGGAATAGTCATCACAATTTTTTACAAATTCAACTAGATCAAAATAATATCGAAATGATGGATCATTAATTATTGATCTTGATATGTAGGCCTAAAGCGTGTTGTTTATAAACATTGGAGCACATGGCCGTAGCCGCGGTGCCACTCCATTCGCGCCTAATCACGATTATATTTCGGTGTATTCTTACTTAAATGTATATCATTCGGGTTGATTAGGTTACTCAATACAATATTACTAAGTAACAGTACACGCATATATATAAATATGATAACATTTGTGAAATATAGGTTCGACCGCGCTAAGCACCACGGCTGCGTGAGGGCCATTAGGAACGTAGATATATCGAGGGGTGGGTGGGTGGGGCATCTAGCCTCGTGACCTTGACCAAGAGTCAAGTTCAGAAAATCAGTGTTCGTCACGGTAATTAATCTGTCACTCCTCCTCAGAATTATTGAAATGTCTATGTATGCGAATATTTCTTGCTCTACTATTAAACAAATAAATATGTTTTATAATTTCACCTAATATGTAATGTCACAACACATCTTAAATTGTATATATTCAAATTTATTGCCGATATGTTCTGTTGTCGATTATTCCAGTCCCTGACATACCTCATGATATTTGGTATATTACGCTATTTCGCGTTTATTTTGTCTTTATTTGTTTTGTAATAATTATTCTGCAATGCATATTTACTTTCATTCTTAAAAATAGTCAGGAAAGGTTGTCCATATAATGTATATATTTAAAAGTCTGGATCGCCCCTTGTCATTTTGTGCCACCACACTTTAATGAGAGTGGGTTATCAGACTTTGGGGTGACACAAAATGCAGCTTTAGTGCTTCTGCTTAGCATTTTCTTCCTCACTTTATTCGTGCTCTTTTAATTCCTCTTTTGCTTTACTTTCTTCTCAACCTTCTCTTCCTCATGATTCCCTTTTTAACTTGTCTGCTCCTCTTCCCCCTTCCACTTGTCTTCCTTCTACCTCTCTCTCTCTCTCTCTCTCTCTCTCTCTCTCTCTCTCTCTCTCTCTCTCTCTCTCTCTCTGGTGTGTGTGAGGAGTAGCAATAACACAAAAACTAGATGCCCTTCACTTCAATGGATGGAATTGTTGGGGGACCCGTAGAGAGTCGCTCTGGGGCAGCAATATGTACGGGGGGTTATGTGTGTGTGTGTGTGTGTGTGTGTGTGTGTGTGTGTGTGTATGTGTGTGTGTATGTGCGTGTGTATGTGCATGGAACTATTCACCTCCATGTGTGTGTGTGGAGGGGGGGGGGGGGTGGATAAGATATGAAGTCACCAGAGTTAGTATATCTTACATAATGCCAACTATCTTATCTGACCAAATAACTTACATTGAACCTTGCCTATCATTAGCCAATTATTGTATATTTCCTTATCATAGTTTTGATTGTTATAAGTTGATGACTATATTTCACCTGATTTAATAGCTAACCTTGTACCTTGCTTATAATGAGTCATTTATGGGGGCCCACCTCGTTCTCTCTCGTTCTCTCTCTCTCTCTCTCTGGGTTGTATCCATTCGGCCCCATTCAGCCTTCTGTTTTAAGAGGTTTATCCCCATCCAGGTGTCGATTTTTTTCCCCCAGCATACTGTTTTAAATGTTTTTGACAGCAGGCTAAATTTGTAATTTTGTAGATAGATTTCTCCACACAATGCTGGCTCGCTATCGCTCGCCAACAAAAATTCGACACCTGGATGGGGATAAACGTCTTAAAACAGTAGGCTGAATAGGGCCGAATGGATACACGCCAGAAAAAGAGAGAAAAGGAGAGAAAAAAAGCAGGTCACCCCCCTTAAACAGGTATCACACAAGCCCCCTTTCCCTCAATTTGTTATCGTCAAAACTAGTCTGGCAGCTTATGAGGTAAACTGTTCAGATAATGTTGTCACTTAAATTAATCGAGCTTCATGTGACAAACCATTTTCGTTAAGCCATACCTGCTCGTGTATCTAAATATAAAATGTCATGGTGAAAGTACAGTTGGCCAGATAAGTAAAAATAATGTGTTCCTAGACAATCCCCGTTAAATTTAGTGTTATGGGGGGGTCACCGGCTTTGTTTTATCTTTCTTTCTTTTTCTCTCTTTCCCTGGCTTGTATCCATTCGGCCCCATTCATCCAACTGTTTTAAGACCTTTATTCCCATCCAGGTGTCGATTTCTTCCTGGTGAGCGATAGCGAGCCAGCATTGTATGGAGAAATCCGGCTTCGCCGGAGAAATTTTTCTATCGAAAAATGTACAAATTTAGCTTGCTGTTAAAACAAAAATATATATACTGTATGCTGGCTCGCTACCGCTCACCAGGAAAATATTGACACCTGGATGGGGGTAAACGTCTTAACACAGTAGGCTGCATAGGGCCGAATGGATACAAGCCAAAGAGGGAGGGAGAGAGAGCGCAAAAAGCGAGGTGGGCTCCCTTAATTACTCTAGTCTTGCTGTATTCCTAGCCATTCAGTATGGTTCGCTTGATGATGCAAATGCAATAGAAGTACTGTAACAATGTCCCAGTCCATATTGCACTTACAGCCGCTATAGTTCGTTCATTCTAGGTTGGCCAGAAAGCGTAACCTCTAACCTCTGTAACTCAAAAAGGGCTAGAAGAGCTGTCAATTTCCACAACTATTCCCTAGCCAAGTCTTCCAAATAGGGAGACAAATTAGCTCGATTACTCTACTCCTTCTTGAGTTACAGAGGTTAGAGCTTACGATTCCTGCCCAACCTAGAACGAACGGACTATAGTGTATCATATTGACTGGCTAGGAATGAGACAACATTCTAGTAATTACCAGAGAATGATGGGGTTTATCTAGGAATACGGTCCTACTGCATAATCTCTTATTATTTCTTGGCTGGCGGAAAATTTGCTTGTTCCTATCTCAAATTGTTCCGCTGTTGCAAAAACATGATGGCTAAAAAACTTGTTCTTGATATGATGTTTTTTTTCCAACTATCACTGACCATACTCGATACATATATTGTGAGGATGTCAATAAAATACTATACACTCGCTCCAAGAAGTATCTGCACCCCTATGCTGATCATCTGGTGTGTACAGCTGGGTAGGGTTGGCACCTCTGCCTGCAACTATATCCATGTGTCAGAGAGGATCGTCTCTGACACATGGATATAGTTGCAGGCAGAGGTGCCAACCCTATCAAGCTGTACACACCAGATGATCAGCATAGGGGTGCAGATACTTTTTGGACCGAGTGTACATGTTCAACCTTCACAAACCTAACATACAGTATTACAGAGTAGACTATATTGCAGTGTAGAGCGGGGAAAACAATATTCCATATACTCATACCTAATTAGTTTTTCAACATTCCCATACCTTAAAGGTGGATTCATGCAAAGGAGTACACACACGCGTTCGCTTGTCCTAACTAATAGGAGTGTCATATTAAACTTTGTGAGTGTAGTACTTTCTAAACAATTATGATAAATCGATCAAATTTTGATCGTCGTCTTCATCTCCATCATCGGCCTGAGTTAGTCCACTGCACGACAAACTCTTTTCTTCCCTGACCGGCAAACTTTCAGATCTTCTCTCTCTGCCTCTTTGTTTACCATGTCTTCAAGGTTCGTTTATTGGTTCCCACTGACTCTTGCTATAGTCCACTAATCTCTTCATAATATATTACCTTACCAAGACCATCTAAGGTAAAGCCATTGATTTCGGGGCGTGATTGGTGCTTATGAATGCTTGTGAGGTTGTTTTTTGTGGGCAAACTGTTATACATGTTCTTCTCCTGTCACCTCTTTTTCCTTTCTCGTGTCTCTTGCTGATCCTCCCTACCCCTTGTGGGAGTAAGGACTTGCCACTAACTGACTGACTGACCAAGACCATTCGTCTTTTATATACCGTACCCGGTAGTAATTATATTTTGTGTCTACTGTGTCTGTCCTCTTATCGGAAACAGATAGAGTAAGAAGTTCTTATTTGACGAAACCTTTCAGCCTAATTTGATAATGTCTGTAAAGCTAAAGTATTTATCAGTGTGTGTGTTTGTGCGTGTGCGTGCGTGTGCGTGTGTGTGTGTGTGCCCAGCTCCAAGACAACAATCGCCTCCACGACTACATTTCTCCCACCACCACTCTATCACTACTATCTAATTAACTTGATGACAGCCTTAATTAATTTAAACAAGTTCTCCGATAATTGTGGTTAAAACAAGCAAGCTAAATTTAGTGCATTTTATCGTACGTCAGCCCGCGCCGCACCGCCAGCATGTCAACACAACTTGGTGCCGCTCAGCTGACAAGTTATCGTACATTACATTGCTGCGTGTGGTACGGCCTTCAAATATTTGGCAGCTGGCAGGCTGTCATTTATATATTTAATTGTATATAAGTTTGTATCACGTCTAAAATTGCACTTTCTGTATATTCATGCATTTGCCGACCTAGCGATCAAATCTACGGTTGCTAGACTACTCGGCCCACGGGACAGCTCGGCCAGGACAACTCGACCAACGGCGAGACAGCTCGGCCCAGTAAAAACGAGACAGCTCGGCCCACGGCGAGACAGCTCGGCCCAGTAAAACCGTAAACCAGTAAAGTCCTACAACTGATCATTCAAATCCAGAAAGTACCGGTCTAGAAATGGCTAACAACAAATGATTCGGTAGGTCAATAATATTAATGAGAATACTAATGGATGACTTAGAGGATAAATGTTTCCTAGAACGAATAAATAAAAAAGGGACACATACTGTAGGTAGGATCAGGAATTAAAATATATGATTGTCTTCTATCATCATCATGTTAACCCCTTGAGGATCATGACGCACTTTACAGTGTATTTTGTCTATTATGAGGTAATTTTATTTAGATTAGTAAGGTTATATGGAAGACAGACGGTTATTCTAGACAGTCTTCAGCATTTCAACACTTACAGATCCTTCTTAAGCTGTATGAGATCGTCTAATGACAGCCGGAATTAATAAAAAAGGCGACATAAACCTCAAGGGGTACCGTAATGTCACGTTTTAATGATCACTCCATATTTCGCTACTCTATTATTTGCAAAGTAACTGATTTCTATAAAAATGGGAAATATGCTAATCACCATCGGCTGAAAATTAAAATGGTTGTGATTTTTCCTATTAATGGGCGTGTTTTAGTCTGATCGTCATTATATATATATATATATATAGGCCTATATATATATATATATATATATATATATATATATATATATATATATATATACACACAAGGTTAGATACAATCACGAATTTCAAGGCTACAGGTTTTTTCACGGCTATATTAAAAAAATGCCCCATAGCATAACATGGGGCCGAGCTGTCTCAAATAATAGGCCGAGCTGTCTCGCCGTCATGGCCGAGCTGTCTCAAATAATAGGCCGAGCTGTCTCAAATAATGGGCCGAGCTGTCTCGCCGTCGTGGCCGAGTTGTCCAAAAGTGGGCCGAGCTGTCCGAGCCGAGTTGTCCCATGGGCCGAGTCGTCCAGTCCCCAAATCTACAATGCAATATTTTGTTATACCTGCAATCATTAATTAATATGTATGTGGCGTAGAATAGTAAATTTAGGCAGCAGCATCTTCTTATCGTAGGTTTATGGAGTTTACTTTTCGATTGAAAGAACACAACAACGTGTCTGAAAATCCACCAATCACCTTATTAGTAAGTTCCAATTGGAGTTCAGTAAAAAGCAGAATTGAGTTGACTGGAGATCAAATTGTCAGGGGGAATGATTTGACAAAGAAATGAGGTAACATGGGGTCGAGTTGACATGGGGTCGAGTTGGCATGGAGTTGGGTTGACAGGGGGTTGAGTTGGCATGGGGTTGAGATGACAGGGAGGTTGAGTTGACAGTGGGTTGAGTTGACAGTAAGGTAAGTTGATTCTTGCTGTGTTAACAAGAGGAATTAAGTTGACTAGTCACTGTCATTATTAACATAAACATTTACAAGTAAAATGTGCTGACTGTATAATTAAACTGCCAAATCATTGTTTATTACCCAGTGCCTTTTACTGTATTATTTCCCAGATCATATGCCCTACGAAATTCACGAAATATCAAGAATGAAACTACCCAGTCTAATTTAAACTTGCAAGCCCCAGCACTTCTCCACAGTCAATTAGAGGCAAGGTCTTTACAATACACAAGAAGTAGAATATTTGCGTATTTCGGGGTTGCTCAAACTCGAGTTGCTTCACGTTTGGAGAGAAATTGTATAATTGCTTCACTGAGGGTAGGCAATTACTGGTTGGAAAGATACAATCGCAAATTTCTCCGTTTTCCTTCTATTTGTTTGTCTTGTGCTTCCTTAATTTTGGGAACTATATATATTTTATTCTGAATTATCCTCAATTATTTACTGATGAGGAGTAGATTAGATTAGCTTTAGTTATTAGGCACACTATTTTTTTCTTAACATGATAGCTATACTGCAAATATTAACATATACCGGTAATAGGTAATATTTGGTAGTAGTGAGCCAATAGATAAGATTAGGACAAATGATACCAAATTGTATGCCTTCGATATTGTTATTTTCTGTATGATTTCTAGAATATAGGTCATGCATTGAGCATTATGACATCCTGTTAAGCTTTCCGTAGTGTTATTCATGGGTCTCTCTCTCTCTCACCCTTTTTCATTCACTCTCACTCTCTCATACACACACACTCACTCTCTCTGCGTGCGTATGTGTTCTTGCATGTGTTAGTGTGCTTAAATAGTTGGGATTGTGTGTGTGCAATTTTGAGTGTTTGTGCGCGTGTATGTGCAACTTATTGTATGTGTGGACCTGTGTGTGTATGTGCATGTGTATGTGTGTCGCAAGTGTAGGTGAGGGAAACAGTACCATATACACCGTTTACACCTGCACACATCTACGTTGGCCCACTGACCTATATTCTGTACACCTGTAACATAATTTTCATTGACACCTGCCTGTCCAACCCAGAACCATCTATAGGGAAATTTATAACTCCAGCTCTTTACAGAAGCTGCCGTTTTGTATAAATAACACCCCGTTCTTAACATTAATCATCAATTACAAACCCCCAATGTACTTGAATAAACTAATAAAAGTATACCTTATCTTGTCAATCAGCATAAAAGTAGATACGAGGTGCCGTTGTTAAGGCATATCCCTCAATACCCTCACCTGACCTGACCTAACCTGGATTACAAGCACTTGGTACAAACCGCCTACATTAGTAGCTGGTACACTGCTATGTGATAAACTTGAAACTGTGAACATTGCTTGACGGAAACACTGACTCGGGCATCTGTTTTAATGGGAATGTTTCAAAATATTTCATCAGCGTTTCAGAATTGTTAAAGGAAATTTGTACCACCCTCCTGTCACCTCTTACTCCTTTCTCGTGTCTCTTGCTGATCCTCCCTACCCCTTGTGGGAGTAAGGGCTTGCCACTAACTGACTGACTGACCAAGACCATTCCTATTTTATATTGTAATGACAAACATTGTCTAGTGTTGTCTGTCCTCTCATCGGAAACAGATAAGAGTTCGAAGTTCCTATTTGACGAAACCTTTCAGCCTAATTTGATAATGTCTGCAAAGCTAAAGTATTTCTCAGTGAGTGTGTGTGTGTGTGTGTGTGTGTGTGTGTCAGAGAGAGAGAGAGAAGTCTATAGGTAACCTGTATGTCTCTTTGAGTATGGCGTAGATCGTCTATAAAATTCAAGGGGAGCGGGAGGGTCATCCAATGTTAGCCAAAATCATAATTATATCAAATTTAAGTACCGACGCAGTATAATCTCAGTCCTTCCGTTATTTTATAAGAAATTCTGCTGACAAACAAATATACAAACACACAGAGAGACAGACAGACCACGGCAATCACATTTTCTCTGTCACTCCGTTTGGCGGAATATATTGACCATGATATCACTATTTTTTTTCTAAAGCTACTGGAACAATTTGTTTTAAGCATTTTCTTCATCAACCACGGGCGCATATACTGTGGTAGTCTTTAGCACTATATAGCAGTCTATGGCCTCTTCACACTAAACACATTTAGGACTTTATGAGACAAGAAAATGTACCCAGATGTAAGTCTGTACCCATGCCACTATTTTACGATAGCTGCTACTATAGTGGGAATGTCTCCACCGCACCATTAATGACCATTGATAGATCAAAGCATTATACATTTCCAAAGCGAACGTGCTCACAAACCAATATATGGTCGGGAATGACATTATTTCACTTGCCTGATATACTGCCACATGTACTTGTTGATTTCATTAATTGAGTTTAGAAGTAAAGTCGGTTGGTGGAGGGAACATAATAATACTGTATATATAGCTATGGCGGCTACAACCAGCACCATGTTCCGTGTCACGTCTAAAGGTCGTAAAGACAAACGTGAGAAGCCCCCCAATAGAGCGGAAGTTTGTCCGGACCGCGGTATTAGCTGGGTGTCACAGCATCACGTTGCAATAACATGTAGGAGGGGGTCGAAGGTGGCCGAGGAGAACTAATTAATATGGTAGACAGATAAACAGAGGGGAATGATCAATAATATGTAGGGGGTCTAATGTTATGGGGAGAATCAATTATTATGGTAGACAGACAGATAAACAGAGAGGAATGGTCAATCATAAAATTATGTACGGGTTTTGGTAGCTGGGGAGAATAATTTAATATGATTGACAGACAAACAGAAATAATGATCAATAATATGTAGGGGGGTGGGGGGTCTTAGGTGGCTTGGGAAAATGAAATATTATGGTAGATCGAAAGACAGACAGATAGGAATGATCAATAATATGTAGAGGATCTAAGTTGCTAGGGAGAACAAATTAATATGGTAGACAGGCAGACATGTAGAGAGGAATAGGATGATATATCACACGGAACTACTCTGTATTATTCAGTATTATTTTCAGATAACCAAAACATTTAGGATAACAAATTAGCCCTTTCAGTACCGGGGCCGTCCTTTTAACTATATTATGGTCGCTATTAGACGATTTATTCAGTTTAAAAAGAGACTCCAGCAATTAAAAAGCTTCGAACTGTCTCACTTAATCCTATTTACTACATCAGATCCTTCTTAAACTGCACAAAATCGTCTAAATGCAGCAAGAATAAAAAGACGTCCCTGGTACAGAAGGGTTTAACACATGTTTGGTCATCCCGTCGTGAATGGTTAGAAATGTCAAAATAGAAATAAAGTAAGTTAAAACTGAAGTACTTCAGTATCACCTAATCTGAATACACCAGTTACCGGTACCCTTCTTTTGAAAGAGAGAGAGAGAGAGAGAGAGAGAGGGGGGGGGGGGGGGAGCAGTAGAGTGAAGTGAAAGGCTCCGTACCTTCCACAAACAACTAATAGTGTGGGTGTTCTAACCGTAGAGCATAGAGCATGGTAAAAGCTATGTGTATGTACAGTACGTATGTGTGTATGTACACTGATCACAGCACCTAAAAATGTGTGTGTCACCGTCTGGCCAGTCGAGAATGGAATGTGTGTAGGTATGTCCAGTATGTCCAGTATGTATGGATCTGTACTAACCAACCTCAACTATAATGTGTGTGTGTGTGTGTGTGTGTGTGTGTGTGTGTGTGTGAGAGAGAGAGACCAGTAGAGAAAAGTGTATGTATATAATTGTATGTATGTATAGCAGCACACTCACCACTATAAGTATTTGTCTGCCTGTTGTGACAATCTCTGCCGAAGGCCACATCAATACAGCAATATATAGCCTGTATAATCATTATCAATAGGTCACACCTGTACAGCAATATAGGCACATCAGTATAGCAATAATAGAGCCTGTACAATCATTATCAATAGGTCACCGGTAATAATTAATCATAAACTGTGTAATTTTAAGGTATTATAACTACTTTTGCAGTGTTCATGGGTCCCTAATAACCCGTGTCTATTAACGTCATAGAAATGTTGAGTTAATATCCTCCTTGTATGTCACACCAATTATCATGAAGGTGTTTGGCGAATTATTGATTTTGGCTACTAGAGTAATGATCGTCTGGCGATAACTGGAGTATATTGCTAAGTTATCTCCAATGAGATACTTTTCAACACTTTTTCTGCGGAGGAGGCCTTCGCATGCTGAGGAAAGTCGTTTGCGGTCAGCCAAATTATAATCAAACTGGTGCCTATGTATTAACCCTTTCAGTACCGGTTCCGTCCTTTTAACTTTTTTCTGGCTACAATTGGACGATTTCATTAACTTTCAAAAGGGCCTCCAGCAATTAACAGGCCTAGAACTATATCATTTAACCCTTTTTATTACCACAGATCTTTCTTAGACTCTATAAAATCTTCTAAATATAGCTAGAACAAAGTGTAAAAGACGTCGCTGGTACAGAATGGGTTAACTCTTAAAGGGGCTAAAGCGGGGCACACGCGACAAATTTCCCAGCTACTTAATTCTGGCATCACTTGGAGACTAGACTGAAGGTTGATAATTATTGTAAGTCACACATTGTTTATAAAAGTTTGTTTCTAAAGGTGTATGAAGGTGTGTGCCGGGGAAACTGCTTAATACATCCAGTACAATGGCGTAATTTTAATGTTATTGTGGATAATACTACACTCCCTTGATTATACAGTATGCCATTCCTACCCTCAAAACCCCCACACACCCTACTTACAGAGAACAGCCATCTGCGAGTCCCCCAACGAATTGAACCAAATTGTTAATGCATTGCCCTACCACCCTAGTCCAGAACTTAATACCGGTTGAGAACATTATACTTTTAATTTCATACTAATTATTCTACAAGCTGCCAGAAGCAGCTTGTAACTGTGCGTGTCTGTCATTGTGCTCGAGGAAATTTCGAGAACATTGTAATTTATTTTGACGAAATTTACTATGTACCTTAATATATTTCCCTCAATTATACCATTAACTTTAATTACTATGTGGGTGACGGCTGGTCCTATCCAGAGTGAGATTTGGCATCCTTTACCCAACCTTAGCCGTTTCTATCTGTCTCTTTTACTGTCCCACTTTTCCTTCTGCGGGCAGGAGGCTAGGAATCCTCCTCCCCTTGTCAAATTCACCTACTCGATGAGACAGGGAAAGGGACGTGTGTGTCCCCCTTCGAGATTAATTTGCACATTTTCCGGTAGAAAAATTTCCCGGCCGATATTGGTTCCTCCTAAAATTACAGGCTAGCTATCACTCGCCAGGACATAATCGACACCTAAGTGATACGAAAGGTCCTAATATTGACAAAGAAATGGGGTCAACGATCTTAAAATCGCCAAACTAATGGAACGAATTTCTTAAAATCTCAGAACCAATGAGGTTAAACATGAGGGAGAAGGGAGTCCAGTAAAAGCAACCAACTCCCCTTAATTCATATTTGTTTTCTCCAACCCACCAATTAATTCACAAATAATCCCAACTAGTGAAATTAATGAAAGTAATGAATACATGTGGTACTCCAAGGACTCGAACGTAGGATACTCACCGAAATTCCGCACACTAAGCACTAGGCTATCAAGACAGTTAAAGGTTTATGCACAAGTCAACGATATATTATGCATTATCGAATACTGCATATTAATCTAAGCATGTACATACCCCAACTGCATTATGATAAACACTGCATACTGTGTCCAGGGTAGGCATGCTCCCTGGGTACACGTTTAAAAGGCTTATTGTTTACCCCTTTCGGGGTAATCAGAAGCTTTCTTTCATTTTTGTTTTTTGGCTATCATTAAGCGATTATATCATACCGTTTTTTAGGAAAGATTTGTGGGAGTCGAAGTGTTATTTGAGATACAGTTTATCCTATGGAGTTTCTTCGTAAGCTGTAAAAAATAATTTCGTATTAGCCAAACTATATTGGACTACTGAAGGGGTCAATTTATATTAGTAAATCACGGAATCTTTTGGCCGTGTGGTCAGTGTTTGGAGAGTGTTGTGTACAGTCTGTGTAGTATTGTCAGTATGTCGTTACACATAACTCCACCTACCAAATACTATGTTGTATACGTATATATGTATGTGAGTATATATTGATGTGCATGGGTGTGTATGACTGCATGTGTATATACATACAGTATGTATGTGTGTTTATGTCTACGCGTGTGACTACGAGTATGTGTGTAGGGAAACATCAAGTCACCTTCACACTTCCAAACAGTGAGGGTCAAGGCTACAGTAGGGCATAAGGAAGCTCACAGTTATTATGGGGTTCACTGGAAACCTTTGGTCGCCTGCCAGAAGGACCACGGGTTTCTTTACTAAATTGGCAGTGAGACAGAGACAGACAGAGAGAGAGAGAAGGGGATGGGGGTAATTATTAAATGGATTGATTACATTTTGAACCACAAATGTACAAGGCAGATCGGGCGATAGGCTGATTAAGTGATATACCGTATATATATAATATATATATATATATATATATATATATATATATATATATATATATATATATATATATATATATATATATATACTGTATATATATATATATATATATATATATATATATATATATATTTGTTTTTTTCAGAAACCCTATGGTAGCAGAGCTCGGCCAATCTCCGCCATCTTGGTGGTACTGGTGATATTTTCCTCGCTTTACACTCAAATATCGCCGTACTCAATATAAACATTTGGACATTTTGGTGCAGGATAAATAGTTTGGTATTCAGATATATTTTCTTCATGATCAAAATATAATAAAACCTCGTTTTTTGAAGAAAAATGAAACAGAACTCTAGCAGAGCAAGGTTGACAAGCACAAGCACAAAAATGAAACAGAGCTCTAGCAGAGTAAGGTTGACAAGCACAAGTACAGAAATGAAACAGAACTCT
>JBAKBP010030384.1:0-25799 GCA_037953745.1 Lithodes maja | reverse complement strand
CATGTGTTCTAGCTAGCAGGCCAAGTCACAGGAACAACGAGTCCCAGCACCGAAAGCGAGAACCCAGGAAAAGACTGCAGAGAACACAAGGACAGATAAATTACGTTACTCTACTATACCGGCACTACGAGCGAGCTGTAGTCTCTGGTACTGCACTCGCTCCTGGCTCGGTAGGCAAATCAAGGCTAAGTCCTCGCCCCTCTACAGACAACTCCTGGGCATGGTCGGGCTCTTACACATGGCACTAGTCTAGTCACAAATTGGATGATGAGCTGGGCATATAACTCGTGAACATGTAGAACGTTCACCAACTATCCTCATCAAGAAGATCGCTGTTCACATTAACCCCTTAAATCTAATACATGTAAATATATGCTTGTCCTAAGAGTAATACGAGAGGTGAGTGCTGAAACTCCTTTAGGACCTCAAGGGAAGGGTATGCATTTAAATAGAGAGAAGAATGAAATGAGAGTAATGTCGTCAGAGAGAAAGAGTGCAACCGTGAGAAATTGGGAGAGAGGGCAAGGGATGTTAGAATCTCAAAGGTTCTAGGCAACCTGATCATGGAACACACAGCGAGCCTCCAGGCAATGTGCAGTACGACAACATGGGCAACCCAGGCAGCATAGGCAGGCGGCAATGGACTACCAACCCTGTCGCACCTAGCTATAAGCGCAAGGCTGCCAACCGGTCCATACGTCTGGCAACCACCACTCCGGCAGCGTGGCGCGTTGCTACCCTCTCGCTCTGAAAACTAACTCACTCTCTCTCTCTGAACTCCCATTGTCTTATCTATCAACTTCTCTATTGATACTACATATTAAATGGAAGGTCTCGACATGGCTTAAAACAAAACCCACCACTGGTTAGCACATGACGAGACCTTTGCAGAGATACAAAGAACATAGTTATACGTTGTCACACTCAATATAAGCAGCCAGCACGGTACAGCGGTACAGCGGTACCACACAGTGGCGGTACAGTGGAGTACCAAGGAGTACAATCAGGTTGCGTTGCCACGCACTGGGTGCGTCACAATTTCCATATTCAAAATATGCTACAGGGGGGCAAGGCCTAGTGAGTTAATTGCTCAATAGGTGGTGTTCTGAGAGTGAGGGTCCGAGCCTGAGGAGTGAGACTGTGAAGTGCAGAGGCGAAGCACCTTCAGAGATGGAGTTCTGTTCGAGCCGTGAATAGGTGCTTCGCATGTCTCACTCCCTAGACTGGAACAAGACCTTACGGGCCTCACCGTGTTCAGCGGTAGAGTGTAAAGGCTATCGGCCTATGCCCGAGAGGGAGTAGTTGGAATATAGAAAAAAAAAAGAAAAAAAAATATACAGCATATAAAATACGGTCATGATACATACATACATACATACATACATACATACATAACACCAAATTGATCATACTTTTTATTCATCAGAAACCCACATTATTATTGCATTTCTCTTTAATATTGATGTTCACGGCTCCAACTTCCTTTTAGCCTGAAACTCGCAAGTGGTCAATTGAGTATTTATCCATTATCCAACAATCTAAACACACGGATCCAACTAGTGGTGGGGAGAGCCATGCAGATCAGGGCAAATGTGAGGTGATGGGCCGGTTTTCTGGACCACTTTCTCCCTCATGTTTAGCCCATTAGTTTTCAGATGTTAAGATGTTTGCCCCATTGCGATTAGTTAGTCGATTTTAAGACCTTTCGCCCCATATCTTCGTCAATATTTAGACCTTTCGTGCTATTTAGGTGTCGATTTTTTCCCTGGCGAACGATAGTGAGCCTGTAATGTTGGAAGAACCGGCCTTCGGCTGGGACATTTTTCTACCAAAAAATGTACAAATTAATCCAGAAGGGGGATCTAATGGATGTTTTTTTAAATTTGATGGAGGTCTAGGGAGGAAACTAGAAAAATAATGAATACATGCAAAAATCGCCCAAAAAGTGACCGTTGTATTAGAACTAAATTACTTTTATTAGCAATTATCTGAAGCCTAGAAACAATATTTAAGCGTTCGTAACAAGGCAAACAGGATTTTCAGGTTCATCTCTGGGAGTGTGAGTAACGGAACTGCTGATGTTATCTTAAAACTTTACTTGTCATTAGTGAGACCCCATATGCAGAATGTTGTTCAATGTTGGTGTCCTTGTTACAGAATGGACATAGATTCCTTGGAGAGAGTACAACGAAGAATGACAAAAATTATCCATAATATTAGACATCTTCCATATGAAGAAAGGTTGAAGAAATTAGGCTTACATTAGTTAGAAAGACGCAGAGTTAGAGGGGATATGATAGAAGTGTTCAAGTGGGTTAGTGGGATAAATAAAGGGGACATGAAAGATCTACTGAAGCTCACTGAACTTGAACAAATGGCTTCAAATTAGATCAATTTCGTTTCGGAAAAGATATAGGAAAATATTGTTTTGGTAACCGAGGTGTAAAAATGTGATATAAGCTACCGAGTGATATGGTAGGATCAAGAACGATAGAGAGCTTCAAGATAAAATTAGATAGGCATATTGACGAGAGGGGTTGGGTTTGAAAGGGATCGGCCTTGTGTGGGCCAATCAGCTCTCTGCAGACTCCCGTTTTCTTATGTTCTTATGTAAAATAATTTAACCTTCAACTTAATTTTCCATTATTATCGAAAAACAAAATCCCAGAAATGTTTCCAGCAAATAATAGTCAAGCTTAAGGGGAGATTTCCACTTAAGGGATTTTTTTCTTGACTCCTTTCTCCCTCATGTCTAGCTCCATCGCTTTTGAGATTTTAAGACGTTTGCCCCATTAGTTTCGTGATTTTAATAATTTCCGCCCCATTCTGTCAATTTTAAGACCTTTCGTGCCATTTAGGTGTCGATTTTATCCTGGCGAGCGATAGCGAGCCTGTAATTTAAGAGTAACGGGCCTACGGCCGGGACAATTTTTCTACCGAAAAATGTACAAATTTATCTTGAAAGAGGGTCAAGGGGGTGACATTTTAAGATTGCTGGAGGAGTAGGAAACAAACTAAAAACCTCCCCTTAACCTGATAGAAGTTTTCGTGTGATAATGGTTTGCCGCCTCTATTTTTCAACCCCCCCCCCCCCTCCATGTTTCAGTCCCCCACCCCCTCTATATTTCACAGCCTCCCCCCCTCCCCCTTCTATCTCAGTCTCCCCCACCCCTTCCACCCTACTATATTTCAGTCCCCTACCCCCTCTATATTTCACAGCCCCTCTCTCTCCCCTCCCCCCCCCTCCCTCTCTCTCTCTCTCCCTTATGCTAGTGTAAGAAAAATCATGTACCCGGCACAAGTCCCTAACTATACCGTTCTCATCTCATTACGGCCAGAAAATTCTATTACGCGACGGAAATGAGCCGGATGTCCCGAACTGGGGGCTTGGTGTTGGAGAGAGAGAGAGAGAGAGAGAGAGAGAGAGAGAGAGAGAGAGAGAGAGAGAGAGAGAGAGAGAGAGAGAGAGAGAGAGAGAGAGATCACCACAGCCTGCGATATCATATGAGCTTCGGAGGGATGGAAAAAAGGAAGGGTTAGGGTCGATGGTACGTTAGTGGGTCCTCTCGCTGCTTCACCCCTTCGCTACCATAACATACAACAGAGAGAGAGAGAGAGAGAGAGAGAGTGAGTACAAAGTACATAGGAGTACAAAGGAAATCAAGCAACAACAGACCTAGTGACCCTTCTAGGTTGCTTGTCCTCCAAAACACTGAGGATCAAGTGTCCAAACAGTGGTTTAGAGTGGGTAAGGGAACATTGGAAAGGGAATTACTGCCCTGGAACTAATGTCCGTGGCAGGATTAGGAAGTTAGTAGAGGACAGATGGGTTAGTAACTGAGGGGGGGATAAAATAAAGTTATTCATTTACAAACGCAGTCAGTCGCGGGTTTGATGAGAGATATTTGTCTAGGCGGAGTTTAAATGAATCAACGGTGATGCAGTCTATAACGTTTCGGGGAAGCCCATTCCACAAGTTGACAACTCGATTGAAGAAGAAATTCTTAGATTCGTGCGAGTTAAAAGATTTACCAATAATTTTGCAACCGTTTCTCCGCGTGTAATTAGATTGGTCGATAGTGAAGTACTTACTACAGTTCATATTGTCGATGCCTTTGATGATTTTGAACACTTGAATTAAGTCACCTCTTAATCTGTGCTGGGTTAAAGGAAATAGATTTAATTCTCTAAGCCGCTCTTCGTATGGTTTGTTCTTTAGGCTAGGTATCATTTTGGTAACTCTACGTTGAACTCGTTCTAGCTTGTTTATATCTTTTTGGTAATAAGGGCACCAGGATTGAACGCAGTATTCCAGAAGAGGGCGGACTAAGGAATTGTAAAGGGTTAGGATAACTTCTTTGGATTTATGCTCAAATGACCTGCCTATAAAGCCAATTATTTTGTTTGTCTTCTTAACAACTTCTGAACATTGTTGACTCGGTTTTAGGTTACTCGATATTGTTACTCCCAGATCAGTTTCTCTGTTTACATTCTTAAGCTGAGTGCCATTCATCGAATAGTTTGCTTTCTCATTTAGGTATCCGACATGTAGTACTTTACATTTATCCGCATTGAAACTCATTTGCCAAATTTGGGCCCAACATGACAATTTATCTAGATTGTGTTGCATATCGTCAACTTGTTCTTTTGAGAGTACGCTATTTGCAATTTTTGTATCGTCAGCAAATTTTGAGATTGTACAGGTGAGACCCTCATCTACAGTATGTCGTTGATGTAAATTAGAAAGAGAATTGGTCCTAGTACCGATCCCTGGGGTACCCCGCTACTTACATTGGTCCATTTAGATGCCTTACCGTTTATGACTACCCTTTGCTTTCTGTTGCTGAGCCAATTTTCTATCCCTTTCAACACACCGTCTTGTATTCCATGCGCTTTTAGTTTTAGCAGTAAACGTTTGTGGGGAACTTTGTCAAAGGCCTTTTGAAAATCAAGGTATATAATATCTACAGCTTTACTCTCATCGTAGAGGTTGAGGATATCGTGGAAGAAGTCTAAGAGGTTTGTTAAACAGGAACGTTTTTTACGAAAGCCTTGTTGAGTATCTTTAAGTATGTTATTTTCCTCTAAGTGATTTACGAGTCTGTCTCGTATGACCGTTTCTAGCATTTTACATACAACTGAGGTTAAGCTAATTGGACGATAGTTACTGGGTAGGGATTTGCTGCCTTTTTTGAATATCGGTGTTACGTTGGCTAGCTTCCACTGATCAGGCATAGTTCCAGACTGCAAGGATTTATTGAATAGTAATAATAATAATAATAATAATAATAATAAACGGTTTATTAAAGAATGGCAGCCTCATTAGCTGAAAATCACATTTTACAATTAGTGGATGAACATGAGATGTACATATATGAAAATGGTAAGCTCAGTTTACAATGGGTGAGTATAATATACTTTACATTAAAACAAGAAATTATGTCAGTGGTTTGGAGAGCTCATCCTTAGCTTCCTTTAGAACTCTAGGCGAGATTGTATCCGGTCCTGGCGTTTTATTTACCTTGAGTTTATCTAAACAATTCAATACTTCTCTCTTTGTAACGGTGATATTGCTTAGAACATCTGAATTATCAATCTGAATCAGTGATGGTGTAGGGATATCACTGAGGTCTTCTGTTGTAAAAACTGATGCAAAGAAGGTATTGAGGGCATTACTCATTTGTACTTCGTCTTTGGTGTATTCTCCATTTTCATTGACTAACGGTCCAACAGTTGAAGTAACTACTTTTTTCTTTCTGCTATAACTATAGAATTCTTTCGGGTTTGTTTTACTTTGATTCGCAATATGTAACTCTAAGGTCTTTTTACTTTGCTTAATTAACTTTTTGGCTTTGCGTCGTAGCTCTACAAATTTCACCCGTTCTTCGTCATTTTGTGAGGATTTTAATCTATCATTAGCAAATTTTTTAGCAAGCAGGCAGTTTGAAATATCTTTATTCCACCATTTGGGCTTATTATTATGGCCTGGACGCCGTATTTTCGATGGTATGCAGTCTTGCACTGCTTTTAGGTAAGTGGTTTCGAATAACTTCCAAGATGTATTTATGTCGTTATTGTTAATTAAAAAGCTCCAGTCAGTTTCTTTAAACATAGCTCTAAGTTTATGGAAGTTTGCCTTCTTGAAATTAGGGACTTTTTCGATGCTACTATTTGGTTCGTTACTAGTAAACTTTAAAGTGAAAGTTATCGTACGATGGTCGCTGTTACTTAATTCATCACCAACATTCAAATTCTCTATCAATTCTTCTTTTGTTGCAAGTACAATGTCAAGAACGTTATTACCACGGGTCGGCGTTCGAACAAATTGATAAAGCGAACTCTCTTGCAAGTTCGTATACAAGTCATGTCCGGAGTGTGAAGTAAGAGTATCGCCCCACTTGGTCACAGGTAAATTAAAGTCGCCAAAAATTACGGTATCTTGTGAGTTACTTAGATCTGCAATTTGTTCGTAAATTTCTCGGTCAGTTTGCACTGATTGAGCTGGAGGTCTGTATATTAACGCAAGTATTATTTTTGTACCTTTATTATTCTTTATTAGCACAAAAGATGTGTCGACGTTCACAATTTGAGGTTTTGACACGAGGGTCGGGTTAAGACTTTCTTTGATATAAAATAAAACGCCACCTCCATTTTTATTTATTCGGCCGTTCTCTAACATTACATAACCGGGAAGTGAATACTCTGCTAAAAAGTCTCTATCTTCTGTATTGAGCCAAGATTCTGGTATGCCAATCACATCATAATTTTCTGTAAACACTAGTTCCTCTAAATCTGAAAATTTATTGCGTATGCGAGCGTTTGCATAGAAAACCTTTAAAGTTGCCGTTTTAGAACTCGCAGAACGTTCTTTCATCGAATTTTTGGTTCTGGTCGGATCTACATTTACATTCATGGCTGTCCTCGGTCCTCGGTCGTTATCCCTGGCGGTTTTGAATTTGGGTCGTGTTGGTGGAGCTTTATCCAAATTCGCGGTTCTTGACGGATTAGTATTTAGTTCCTTTGTAGGTTGCCGTCCTCGCTGTCTTCGGTCCTCCTTCCTGGTTGTCCTGTGCTGAGTCGAGAGAAAGAGGAAGGAAGGATGGTACGGTGAAAGGTCATCTCGCTATCTCACCCCTTCGTTACCAAAACATATATGATAGTGAGTGAGAGAGAGAGATGGGAAGGATGGTACGGTAGCAGGTCCTCTCGCTACCTCACCCCTTCGCTGCCAAAACATACAAGATAGTGTGTGAGAGAGAGGAAGGAAGGATGGTACGGTAGCAGGTCATCTGGCTAGCTCACCCCATCGCTAAAAAAAACATACAACATTCAGGGAGTGTATTTGAGATCGCTACCAAACGCACAACAGTTAGAGAGAGAGAGAGAGAGAGATTTACATATATTTACATAAATACACAGACTGCACAGACCTTGCGGCCCCTACTAGGCAGTCAGGACTTAATTAATTCTAACACAATGTTCTACTAGGTGGAAGGTAAGAAAGTAAGAGATCAATTTCTACATTATCGGTAGAAATTGTCCCGATCGAAGGCTGGTTCCTCCTAAACTACAGGCTCCCTAGCGCTCCTATGTCTATATGGTACAAAAGGTCTTGAAATAGCCAAACTACTGGATCGAACGTTGTAACACATGAAGAAGAAGGGGGTTTCAGTGAAAATCATCTAATGTTAGTAAGATGCCGGCTACCACGAAGAGTAGCCGCACAGTCAAACTATCTGTCACGGGTCCGTTTTACCGAGGGGGAGGAGTTGAGAGGATACAAGAGCCAGGTGTACAGGTTTTATTTTTTAGGTAAGCTTGGCAAGGTGCATTTGAAGGTTTATTTATACAAGATAAATGCATCAACAATAAGTATAATGGATAATAGTAGCAAAAATATACATTAACCCCTTCTGTACCGGCTACGTCTTTTTAACTTTATTGTGGCTACTATTAGACGATTTGTGTGCAGTTTAAAAAGAGCCTCCAGCAATTAACAGGTTCGAATTATCTCTCTTAACCCTTTTTACTACCACAGATCCTTCCTAACACTCAAGCCGCGGGGCCTGACATATGTCGGCAGAGAGAATAATGGCCACCCCTGCGGTGCCCGACATTAATCGGGCGGGATTTTGAGCACATTATCGGCTCTGAGAGAGAGTCCACGCGTTGGGAGGACGATAGGCAGGCTCTGACCGTTCGGCACGGACCTAGTGCCGCGACTCACACTACCTCTGCAACATTCCGAACCCACGGCCTCGCGAGACCAGGAAAAAACTCGGGAAATTACCGTATTTTAGGGTTTTTCCCCTTGTGTTGCGCGATCGCTACAGGATAACCCGTGGTCATACAAGAATGATTCAGGTGTCATTGGAAAGCTCTATTATCGCCCTTTCACGGATGCATAATTCTATTACTCTCTGGCTCTTTTTTTTGCATGAAATAGAGCATGGAATGAAGCTCTTTTGGGGTAAATATGCCCGCCATGCAGGTAGTAGAAGTTCAAACATCCCCGTTCATAAGGGGTTAAACTGCACAAAATTGTCTAAAACATGGCTTCAATAATATCGAAAAAGACATCGCCGGTAAAGAAGGGGTTAAGCAATAGTCATAAACATAAAAGATACTCAGGATTCATATGTTACAACGCGTACTATGAAAGACTTAAATACTGGTGAATACTCTCAATGACACTCAATAGGTATGGTGAAAATCCCTACCTGGAAGCTAGTGTAGGTGTGAGTATGGCAGACCTGTTTCCGTATAGTTTTGCAGAGGCCTGGTAACCTAGTGATAAGTCAGACGTGTAACAATGTAACTATAGGGGAACATTGAGAGCAACCAGGACCCACCTACAAATACACATGTCCAAACTTGCTCAAAACCCATTACTTCGAGCCGCCAAACTAAGGGTTCAGTTCTCTGCAACTCATGCGGGAGCTGGACCCATTTCACCTGCACAACACTTGCCTCCATGAAACCCTACATAAACACCTGGACATGTTCCTCATGCCCCTCCCTCTCCCAGTCAAATCCCTCCCCTAAAACCCGTCCACTCTCCTCCCCAACCCACATAACCTTACCATACCATCCACTCCCTCTCCTCCCCAACCCACATAACCTGCCCATAACATCCACTCCCACTCCTAAAACCCGTCCACCTCTCCTCCCCAACCCACCCAGCCCATCCACACCCCAACCTAATCCATTCCTACCTCATCTCCTGCACCCCCACCCCCTCCCCCACTCCCACCCCATCCTAGTGCAGCAGCACCAACATACACACCGCACACACAACATTAACATCCTTCAACTAAACATAGATGGCATCAACACAAAGAAACACGAACTCACACACTTCATCAAACAACACAACATACACATTGCCATCTTACAAGAAACAAAACTCCGTTACAACACAAAAAACACCTACATTTCACAATTTCACCACCATACAACAAGACCGGGCCGTCGGCATTCGCGGTGGACTCATCACCCTGGTACACAAAAATATAACATATATAGACACCAGTGCACATACCAAATCCCTCTTCCCCCCAACCGATAACACAACAGAAATACAATCAATTAAAATACGCACTGGCAACAGCTCCAACATTACCATCATAAACACATACATCCCTCCCCAAACCATCCCCTACAGTACCAAATTATTACAGACCACAATACAACACATCACAAACACCCCACACATCATCCTGGGTGGTGATTTCAATGCAAAGACGTCGGCCTGGTTTGTCGACAACCCCGACACAGACAGAGGGCTGGTCCTACAACACCAAACAGACAACCTATATATCCTTAATAACATTCATCAGCATACCCATACTCCCCACCAAGCCCTCTACACCCCATCATCTCCTGATATCACCTTTTGCTCCCCCGAACTCGCCCCCACAACATCCTGGAGGGTGGTCAGAACCTTAGGCTCAGACCACCTCCCGATCATTATCACCACCAAAACAAGACTCACCCCAGTTAGCCACAGACACACTTACACTAACTATAAAAGAGCTAACTGGGAAGCTTTCACAAATGAGACAGAACAATACTTTGAAACCTTAAACAGTACACCCATCACTAACATCAACAATGCTGTACACACATTCAACACGACTATCCAAAACGCCGACAAGAAACACATTCCAAGAGGTAACATAAAAAAACACAACCCCAACTTCTCACCAGAAATTCAAAACCTCATCATACAACGTGACACACTGAAACACTCCCCAGCACCCCACACACAAGACATCAATCAACAAATTCAAGCACTCAACATCCAGATTAACAACAAAATACAAGAACAACAAACACTAAATTGGAATAACTTCCTACAAACACTCGATCACAAAACAAACCCCAAAAAACTCTACAAAACACTAAACAGCATCACACTTTCCAACAGCAACACAACACAATCACATGCTGCAATCACAAAAACAGACTCTACTCCTTCACGTAAACAACAAGCAAACACTCTCATCAATCACTTCTCTCATGTCAGTCACCTAAAACCCCACAAAGACGACCGACGTGTCATCCGACGCAAAAGACAATTCCCCACAGACCCTGACTATACACCCTTCACCAACAACCAGACAAAGCATATCATCAACAATCTCAAGCTCTCACCCGCCTGTGGCCTAGACAACATAAGCAACATTCACCTCAGACACCTGGGACCACAAGGCATACAAGTACTCAATAACATATCAAACTACAGCTACTCACACAACACAATACCAGACATCTGGAAGCATGGTATCATCATCACATTCCCCAAACCTAACTAAGACCCCACGCTACCCTCCTCACACCGCCCTATCACACTCCTTTGCACCCCCTCCAAAGTCATAGAGCGCCTTGTACTACAACTGATGACACCTGACTTACCCCTTTCTCCAACACAACACGGCTTCAGGCCAATGCACTCCACAAACACTCTTCTTACAGACCTTACACAAAGAGCTTTTGACGGCATCAACTCAGCTAGACCACCACACAGATCAGTACTTGCCACACTTGACATTAGTAAAGCCTTCGATGCCATCCCCCGCCACAACCTAACAAACAAAATCTACAAAACAAAAATGCACAACAACACAAAAAGATGGCTGGCCAACTTCTTAGCAGGCAGATGTGCACACGTATCCTTTGCCGGTCAGTCATCTAGCATTAGAAATTTCCCAAACGGAGTCCCGCAAGGATCCGTCCTGTCTCCCGCACTCTTCAATATGTACATTTTTTTTTTTTTTTTTTTTTTTCTATGTGATTGAGGGAGGCAAAAGGCATAACTGCCTATAGCGAGTGCCTCCCCCATAGTTGAAAGAGTGACAGGGCCAAAATCAAGGGACGTTCGAGCCAAAATGCCTGGACACACGGAGTTTGAAACAATTTGAGTCATAGGAAGAGGGAAAGACTGATTCTGGGAGAGAGTTCCAGAGCTCAGATGTTGAGTAGAAGAAAGTTTGAGAGTAACGTTTCACTCTTGGGTTGGAGAGTTGCACAGAGTAGGGGTGGGATTGAGTTGCAAGACGGGTACCACGTGCCCTACGTAAAGGATGTGGTATGCACTGGGATAGCTCTGAGGAACACTGATTATTATAGTAGCGATAGAATAGCGAGAGAGATGCAACATTGCGGCGGAGACAGAGAGATTGCAGAGAGTTGGTGAGTGGACGGGAGTTAATGATACGAAAGGCCTTCCTTTCAACTTTGTCTAGGAGAGCGGTGTGAGAGGAACCTCCCCACACATGTGAACAATACTCAATACAAGGGCGCACTATGCCCCTGTACAGAGCAAGAAGCTGTGCAGGGGAAAAGAACCCCCTAAGGCGGTTGAGCACACCCAGCTTCTGGGAGGCTGCCTTAGCAAGACTGGTAATATGGTCCTTCCAAATGAGAGCAGAAGAAAAAGAGACACCAAGAATATTGAGAGAAGATGAAGGGTTGATTTTTGTATTGTTGAAGAATAAGGGATAGTCCGCTGGGAGATCCTGACGGGTAGATAGATGGAGAAATTGGGTTTTGGAAGCATTAAAGTTAACAAGGTTTTCTCTGCCCCAATTGGAAATAGTATTTAGATCAGAAATTAAGAGTTCTATGGCTTCATTACGTTTGTCGTTGAGGGATTGCTGGCTGGGGCGTTCTGAAAAACTAATGGAGTAGTGTAAGGTTGAGTCGTCTGCGTATGAATGGATGGGAATTAAGGTACAGTTAAGGAGATCATTTATAAAAATTAGAAAGAGAATAGGAGATAGGACAGAGCCCTGAGGAACACCAGAGTTTATAGGGTGAGGAAGTGAACAATGGCCGTCCACAACCGCAGCTATGGAACGGCCGGAAAGGAAATTAGAGACAAAGGCACAGATGGAGGGATAGAAACCGAAGGAGGGTAGTTTAGAAATTAAAGATTTATGCCAGACTCTATCGAAGGCTTTCGATATGTCTAGTGCAATAGAAAAAGTCTCACCGAAGTCCCGAAAGGAGGATGACCAAGAGTTAGTAAGATATGAAAGAAGATCACCAGTAGAGCGACCCTTAAGGAAGCCATACTGGCGATCTGAGAGCAGATTATGAGAAGAGAAATGCTTAAGAAATTTGGAAGCAAGAATAGTTTCAAAAACTTTAGAAAGACAAGAGATAAGAGCAATTGGACGATAGTTGGAGGGTTGAGAGCGGTCACCCTTCTTTGGGACAGGTTGAATGTGAGCAAACTTCCAGCATGAAGGGAAGACGTTAGAGGATAGACAGAGACGAAAGAGTTTGCCTAGGCAGGGAGTCAGCACGGAAGCACAGTTTTTGAGAACAACAGGAGGAACACCGTCCGGACCGTACGCCTTATTAGTGTTAAGCCCAGAGAGGGTAGAAAGTACATCTTTAGAAGAGATTAGGATATTAGGCATAAGTAAGAGAGAGGAGGGCGGAGAGGGAGGAATAGCACCGGAATCATCCAAGGTGGAGTTTCTAGCAAAAGTTTGAGCGAAGAGTTTAGCTTTGTCAGAGGAAGAAGTGATGGTTGTGCCATCAGAGTGGGAAAGGGGAGGGAAAGACGAGGAAGAGAAATTGTTGGAGAGGTTTTTGGTTAGATGCCAGAAAGCTTGGGAAGAGCTAGAGTTGGATAGTTCAGTGCATTTATTATTGATGAAAGAGTGTTTGGCAAGTCGAAGAACAGATTTGGCTTGATTCCGGCCAGAAACATATGAAGAATGAGTCTTGAGTTTTAAGGCGTCGGTACCGTTTGAATGCTTCCTCCTTATTGCGGACAGCAGTAGAACAGGCGTGAGTAAACCAAGATTTTTTAGCATTAGTCTGAGAGAAAGAGAATGGAATGTATGCTTCCATGCCCAATAGGATTACCTCGGTAATGCGTTCAGCACTCTCCGAGGGTCCTCGGCCATGGAAGCAGAAATCATTCCATGGGAAATCAAAGAAGTACTGCCGAAGAGCCTCCCAGTCGGCAGCGCCAAAGTGCCACAAGCGCCGCCGGCTGGGAGGATCGGGTGGCTGTACTGGAGAGATAGGACAGGTGACAGAGATAAGTTTATGGTCGGAGGAGCCCAAAGGAGAGAAAAGATCGACAGTATAAGAAGAAGGGTTAGAAGTTAGAAACAGGTCAAGAATGTTGGGCCGATCTCCGATGCGATCCGGGATACGGGTGGGTTGCTGAACTAACTGCTCTAGGTCATTTAGGATAGAAAAGACGTAGGCTTGTTCACCAGGTGGATCAGTAGTGTGAGAGGAGAGCCATTGGCGGTGGTGAACGTTGAAATCTCCTAAGATGGAGATTTCTGAGAAAGGAGAAATGGATAGAATGTGTTCCACTGTAGAGTTTAGATAGTCAAAGAATTTAGGAAAGTTGGTAGAGTTAGGGGAAAGATAGACAGCACAGAAATATTTAGTAAGAGAATGACAGGAAAGTTTGAGCCATAAAGTTGAGAATTCAGAGGAGTCGAAATCGGGAACACGAGAGCAAGTGAGTTTGTTGTGCACATATGCACAACATCCGCCATTGGCTTTGAAACTAGGATAGAGAAAGTAGGAGGATACAGAAAAGGGGTTGCTGGATGTTGCTACAGACACCTGGGTTTCGGTGAGGAAGAGAAGATCAGGTTTGTAGGAGGAGAGATGGTGCTCAACAGAGTGAAAGTTAGAGGAAAGTCCGCGAATGTTGCAGAAATTAATAGAAAGAGTAACAGGCCGAGGTCCAGGTAATTGTGTGGGGTCGTCAGGGGATGGTCGGTCGGGTGAGGGGGCATTTACATGCATGATATAAATACACCAAATTCACCCCAAATAACCATAGCCTCCTACGCAGACGACATAACCCTCACAAGCACGCACCAAAACCCAAACACAGCAACAAGACTCCTTCAAGACTATCTCGACACATTACATGAATGGTGCACTACAAACAGACTCAATTTAGCTCCAGCTAAATCCACTGCAACCCTCCTCACAAGCTGGACAGGAGAGCATGATTATGTCCCGGGACTCAACATAAACAACACACCCCTAACACACACACACACACACCCAAAATCCTAGGAGTAACATACGACACCCAAATGACATTCAAACAGCACACCACAAACACGAAAAAGAAACTGACACCCAGACTTAACGCCCTCAGATCACTTGCCCACACGAAATTTGAACACAACAAAGAAACCACCACCACAGTCTATAAACAATACATAAGATCAGTTATGGAATACGCAAGCCCGGCCTGGGCTGAAACACATCATAAGACCTTACAGACTATTCAAAATAAAGCCCTTAAAATCATCACAGGATGCACAGCTATTACACCCACAGATCACCTACACCAAGAAACCAAAGTCCTAAAAGTCAAAGATCATCTAGACATGAGAGGCACTCAATTCCTGGCAGCAGCCTCCACGAATCAACTCCACCCACTACACTACATGGCAACACACCCACAGACACCAAGAAATATCAAAACAACACCCAGCACACGCTATCACACACAAATACTGTCTTCTCTCCCTCCCTGCCCACCCCAAACCAACTTCCGGAAGCACATCCATACTCATATCACTCGCCATTCCATCCACTCACTCATAGACAACACACAGCTGCAAGCACGACCACCCGAAATCCATCCTTCTGAATCCTCCCTTCCTCGTGAGGACAGAGTCCACCTGGCCAGGCTGAAATGCGGACACCATCCAGCTCTTCTGAGCTATCAGAAGAGGCTGGATGACTCCGTCGTCGACACCTGCTCGGGTTGTAACACAGCACCCCATACCATAAAACACATCATAGAAGACTGCATTTCACACAACCACTTACGCCAACAACACAATTTACACTATTTGAGAGCTCTGTGGGAAAGGCCGACCGTGGCCATGGCCTTCCTTAAGGACTCGGGGCTGTTCGGCCAGGCAGCTTAGGGAACAACAACAACAACTATAGGGGAATTATTTACTTTATGGATAGCGTGCCGGGGTATTTAATAGGCAAACTGGAAAACAACTTAGTTACATTGGAGGGGACCTGAAAAACAGGCCACGGTTAGGCAAGCTTCCCATTAATGCTAACTTGGACTAATGAGTCTCCAAGAATCTTGAGAGCATTCGAGGTCCTAGAGCCTGGGAGTAGTCTAGGTCTTCCTGTTCGGGATTTAGCCGTTTGTACAGGAAGTCTGCTTGGGAGCCTTTAGATCTCAGGGAGGGGGAGAAGATCATTTTCCCCTGCCTGGCATGAATACCTATTCTCTTCTCAGGTGCTCTCTGCTGCAGGTATGTTGCACGGAAAAGGGGCACAGTGAAGCGTTGGTCTCAGGTGTGCTGTAGGCCGGTGTGGTTCTGGCGAGGGGGGTAGGGGGGATAGCAATGGGAGAGCCCTCCTGATACGCTGAAGGATCCCCCCTATCAACCAATCAGGTGGCATCCCCTGCGATGATGTTAGCTCTCTGGGGTTGGTGGAGGTGAGGCTCCGGTCGTCCAATCCGCGGCCTGCCTGGGTGCGTGCCGTCACGTTGGGGTCCTCGGAGAAGCGCCGCCTTTTGGGAGTGTGGGGGGGGGGGGGGGGATTGAGGGGGTTTGCTATGATTTGTGTGTGTGTGGGGGGGGGGGGGGGTACCAGGTGGGCTGTAGCCGCGTTTTCTGTGTACCTGGTGTTGAAGGGGGAGACTTGGGTATTTCGGGGAAGGAAGTCTTGGGTATTTGGGCCACACATTTTCTTGCACATTCCGCAAATTTTCTTGGGGCTTTGGTATAACAGTTAGCCCAAATCCATGCTATTTAAATTGCAGGCTCGCTATCGCTCGCCAGGAAAAAAATTACACCTAAATGGCACAAAATATCTTAAAATTTACATAAATGGGGCGAAAGGTTTTAAAATCCTTGTTTATGCCCTTAACAGCGGACCTGGTAGCGAAATTATAGGGTAGCGAAATGTCTACAGCATGTGGGGAAAGGGTAAGAGCTATGGAGAACAAGAAGCAGGAGGGTGTGAGCTAGCTTTAATTGAGAGAGAGAGAGAGAGAGAGAGAGAGAGAGAGAAGAAGAAGGTGGGAGGGTAAGAGAGAGAGAGGGGAGGGTAAGAGAGAGAGAGAGAGAGAGAGAGGGGGGGGATAGGAGAGAGAGAGATAGGAGACAGACAGAGAGAGGGATGGCGAGAATTTTGCGATAAACAAAGAAACAAATTAGATAGGTATCAGTCTGTAAAACAAAGCAAGGCATGTTCCTGTCTTTACACACCCTATTCAACATCTGACAGACATTAACACAGTACACAGCGGGCAAAACGTAATGACAGCGGAGGCACGACTTATTTGTCCCACCGTACATAGTTTTTATATATTATTATTAGGTCTTGTTGTTCGTTAGTGGAAGTATCACGAACTCTGTAAAGTCTGCATTGTCGTGTCGCCGCTGCCATTACGTTTTGCTCGCTGTGTGCTGTATTAGTGTCTGTCAGATGTTGAATAGGGTGTGAAAAGATAGGCAAATGTTTGTATGTCTCACTCGAAACGATGAATTAATGCTTAGATAGTGCTGATACCTATTATTGATCGAAATATACTTGGTGCCGCGAATCACTTATTTGGCCGACTGTGCTGTCGAGGTTAATAAGTGGTGTCAGATATGCCATAAAGTTTCGGACAATGACTAATACTCTGAGGGATAAGCTCTTTTCCCAGTAACTATAAAGGTACCAATAACACTTGTTGAGCGAAACTCACTGGAATCTATGACAACACTTAAGGGGAGATTTCCACTTGAGGATTTTTTTTTCTTGACTCCTTTCTCCTTCATGTTTAGCACCATTGTTTTTCTAATTTTAAGACGTTTGCCCCATTATTTTGACGATTTTAAGAACGTTCAACCCATTTATGTCAATTTTAAGACCTTTCGTGCCATTTAGGTGTCGATTTTATCCTGGCGAGCGATAGCGAGCCTGTAATTTAAGAGGAACCGGCTTTCAGCCGGGACATTTTTCTACCGAAAAATGTACACATTTATCTTGAAAGGTGCTCAAGGGGGTGTAATCTTAAGCTTGAAGGATATCTAGAGACCAAACTAAAAACCTCCCCTTAATACTCCCGCTTGTACACGACTTATAACAGGGTGTCGCAGGAGGAAAGGGCATACATTTGGGAAATGATAAAACAAAATATTCTAAGCCTAAAATGTTCTATAACAAATATTCCAATTATCAACCAGTAAAGAGATATTGCATGTTGAAAATGGCAGTTTCTTCAGTATTTCCCCATAAGGGTGGCCTAGCTGTCCTAGTACCTACCACACCTCCATCTAACTGCAGTTATTTTACCATGTTATTGTGAAGATATTATAATTCTGTAAGTTGCAAAATGATTATAGATATAATAGCTCACTTTGGACCAGTTGGAAACTATCTGACATGGAAGAGTCCATTACAGTGAGGCGGGGGAGGACTCTACATAAAACCTTCTATATATTTTTAACGATTGAGATTTGGACTTTTTGTTATAGAACATTTTAGGCGTAGAATTCCTTGTTTTATCAGTTCCCAAAGTTATGCCCTTTCCTCCTGGGACACCCTGGATACTATTATGTCTTGTGTTGGTCGTCAGTGGAAGCATCACCAACTCAATAAAGAAACCTCTGGACTGTCGGTTTTTCAATAACCTACAGTTGGCCAAATAAGTCGTGTCGCCGCGGTTATTACGTTTTGCTCGCTGTGTGCTGTATTAGTGTCTGTCAGATGTTGAATATGATGTGTAAAGACAGGAACACGAACTCAATAAAGAAACCTCTGGAATGTCGGTTTTTCAATAACCTATAACTCTTGCAAGGCTCTGGTCGGAGCCTGTCGAGTTGACTGTACATACTAAAATATAACGAGTTGACTGTACATACTAAAATATGACGAGTTGACTGTACATACTAAAATATAACGAGTTGACTGTACATACTAAAATATGACGAGTTGACTGTACATACTAAAATATGACGAGTTGACTGTACATACTAAAATATGACGAGTTGACTGTACATACTAAAATATGACGAGTTGACTGTACATACTAAAATATGACGAGTTGACTGTACATACTAAAATATAACGAGTTGACTGTACATACTAAAATATGACGAGTTGACTGTACATACTAAAATATGACGAGTTGACTGTACATACTAAAATATAACGAGTTGACTGTACATACTAAAATATAACGAGGTGACTGTACATACTAAAATATAACGAGTTGACTGTGCATACTAAAATATAACGAGTTGACTGTGCATACTAAAATATAACGAGTTGACTGTACATACTAAATTATAACGAGTTGACTGTACATACTAAATTATAACGAGTTGACTGTACATACTTACTCTAAAACGGGGAGATTTCCACTTGAGGGATTTTTTTCTGGACCCCTTTTCCCCTCGTGTTTATCACCACCTGTGTACTCCTTTGTACCATTGCTTTTGAGATTTTAAGACGTTCGACCCTTTAGTTTGGCGATTTTAAGAACTTTCGCCCTATTTCTGTCAATTTTAAGACTTTTCGTGCCATATAGGTGTTGATTTTTTTTTCCTGGCGAGCGATAGCGAGCCTGTAATTTTAGAGGAACCAGCCTTAGGCCGGGAAATTTTTCCACCAATTTTTGTTTACAAATTTATCTTGGAAGGGGGTCAAGGGGGTGTAATTGTAAGCTTGATGGAGGTCTAGAGAACAAACTAAAAACCTCCCCTTAACCCTTTCACTCCCATTATGTAATTCTTAAGTTTGTAGTCTACCAATACGACTCCAAAAGGGTAAAACTTATGATCTCAATACACCCTCTAAGTAACACAGATCCTTCTTAAACTGCATAACACCATTATATCTTAGCCAAACTCAAAGGTATAAAGGCGTCATGGTGCTGAAGGGGTTAAGGGAGTCACCGGCTTTTGTTTTATTTTTCTCTCCTTTTCTCTCTTTCTCTGGCTTGTATCCATTCGGCCCCATTCAGCCAACTGTTTTAAACGTTTATCCCCATCCAGGTGTCGATTTCTTCCTGGCGAGCGATAGCGAGCCACCATTGTATGGAGAAAGCCGGCTTCGCCGGAGACATTTTTCTATCGAAAAATGTAAAAATTTAGCTTGCTGTCAAAACAAAAATATATATATGCTGGCTCGCTACCGCTCGGCAGGAAAATATTGACACCTGGATGGGCGTAAACGTCTTAAAACAGTAGGCTGAATGGGACCGAATGGATACAAGCCAAAGAGAGAGGGAGAGAAAGAGAAAAAAAGCGAGGTGGGCTCCCTTAAGGAATATTAAATTGTCGAGGCGAGGATTGAAGACAAGCGAGCAACCCTTACTAGCGGCCCTCCCTAATATATTGATTCTTCCCAGGGCCCCATTATTATAGGGGTAGTGTCTGTGTGTGTGTGTGTGTGTGTGTGTGTGTGTGTGTTTGTACTTACTCTAGTTGTATTGCGGGAGTGAGCATGCTCGTTATTTCCCACCTCCTATATGTGTAGGTGTTATATGTATCGTTGGAATGGCTGTGGATGTGTGTGTAGTCTGTATTTTTAGCCAATTGGCGACATCGGAAACGAAGGCTTAGGGTGGATCTGTATGGTACCATTCTCACTATAGACGGTACCGTCTCGCCCGAAGGCTTAGGTAGCCATCAGCTTAGGTGAACCATATGATACCCATCTCGCCTTGTATCATTTTTGCCAACCCCAGATGGGACGTCACAACGTCGTCCACTTATTCCAGGTACCTATTTACAGCTAGGTGATCTGAGGCTAACACATGAAAGGAGACAAGCCCAATTTGTCTCCGCCCGGCCGGGGATTGAACCCCCGACCCCTCGTGTGTGAGACGAGAGCTCTACCTACTAGGCTACGGGCTGTGTATGTGTGTGTGTGTTTCTGTGTGTGGGTGGATGTGTGTGTCTGTGTGGGTGAGGGTGTGTGAGGGTGGGTGTGGTTGGGTGTGAGTGTGTGTGTGTATGTGTTTGTTTGTGAGTGTGTGTGTGGGTGGATGTGAGTGTCTGTGTGGGTGAGGGTGTGGTTGGGTGTGTGTGTGCGTATGTGTATGTGTTTGTTTGTGAGTGTGTGTTTGTTTGTGAGTGTGTGTGGGTGGATGTGAGTGTCTGTGTGGGTGTGGTTGGGTGGGTGTGTGTGTATGTATACTAATAATAATAATAATAATAAACGGTTTATTAAAGAATGGCAGCCTCATTAGCTGAAAATACACATTTTACAATTAGTGGATGAACATGAGATGTACAGATATGAAAATGGTAAGCTCAGTTTACAATGGGTGAGTATAATATACTTTACATTAAAACAAGAAATTAATACAATAATTATGCTAGTGCAAAATACAAATTATCATAAATTAACCATGAGAGTAAGTGATTTACAATGCATATACAGTACACATTTATTTTACTCATATATATACAGAACATACATATATACGCATACGTACACACATAAATACGCATATATATACATACATAAGAACATAAGAACATGCAGTAAGTGTGCACATGCCCGTATACATAAACGCTCACGTATGCAAACAAACATACAAAAACTGTTCTGGTAGGGTCAGGTGAGGCTAATAATGGGAGTTAAATCCTTGGGAGAGATTAAATGAGGGAATTGGAAAAGGGTTAATGGGGCGACGGACTGTAGGTCAGGTAAAGCCAATTAGAATGGAATGTCAAAACGTCGTCGGAAGAGATCAAATGAGGAGTTTGAAAAGGGTTAAGACGAAATGGCCTACGGGTCCGGTCCGTACAGGTAGGGTCAGGTAAAGCCTACTACAATGGGAGGTAATCCTCGGTAGAGAACAAAAGAAGAATATAAAATAAGGAGAGACAGCTGGGGGGAATTATAGTATATGGGACATTCTTCAGTGTGTGTGTGTGTGTGTGTGTGTGTGTGTGTGTGTGTGTGTGTGACAGAAGGCGAAATATGGAAGAGCTGGGCGTTCTATTGTTAAGGGTGGAAATACATGGATGAAGATACGCGAACACTTAATAATAGATAATGCTTATGCATAGATTTATAATCAGAAGTTGCGCTAGTGAGCAATATGTTCTCGCTCATATGTACGTATATTTACATACATATGTGCATATGACCATATAAATACACGTACAGTACATATATATATTATATACCTTATATTCTCAACCGGGCTCGAACCATTGACAGTACATACACACAGACATACATATACATAAATGTGTGTGGGTGGATGTGTGTGGGTGAGGGTGTGGTTGGGTGGGTGTGTGTGTGTGTGTGTAATGTGTATGTGTTTGTTTGTGAGTGTGTGTGTGTTTCTGTGTGTGGGTGGATGTGAGTGTCTGTGAGGGTGTGGTTGGGTGGGTATGGGTGTGTGTGTATGTATGTGTGTGTGTGTGTGTGTCCCTTCAGTTCCCTTGCTACGTTAATTGTTCTCCTATATGTTCTCTATACCTTCATGATATAGTTCTTTATATGTTCTCTATACCTTCTTGATATAGTTCTTTATATGTTCTCTATACCTTCATGATATAGTTCTTTATATGTTCTCTATACCTTCATGATATAGTTCTTTATATGTTCTCTATACCTTCTTGATATAGTTCTTTATATGTTCTCTATACCTTCATGATATAGTTCTTTATAATTATGTTCTCTATACCTTCATGATATAGTTCTTTATATGTTCTCTATACCTTCATGATATTGTTCTCCTATATGTTCTCCATACCTTCATGATATAGTTCTTTATATGTTCTCTATACCTTCATGATATAGTTCTTTATATGTTCTCTATTCCTTCCTGATATTGTTCTCCTATATGTTCTCTATACCTTCATGATATAGTTCTTTATATGTTCTCTATACCTTCATGATATAGTTCTTTATGTTCTCTATACCTTCATGATATAGTTATTTATATGTTCTCTATACCTTCATGACATAGTTATTTATGTTCTCTATACCTTCATGATATAGTTATTTATATGTTCTCTATACCTTCATGATATAGTTCTCCTATTATGTTCTCTATACCTTCATGATATAGTTATTTATATGTTCTCTATACCTTCATGATATAGTTCTCCTATTATGTTCTCTATACCTTCATGATATAGTTATTTATATGTTCTCTATACCTTCATGATATAGTTCTCCTATTATGTTCTCTATACCTTCATGATATAGTTATTTATATGTTCTCTATACCTTCATGATATAGTTATTTATATGTTCTCTATACCTTCATGATATAGTTCTGTATATGTTCATTAAATAGGCATTGTTCTCTGTTCACCCTTCAGTCCCCCTTCCTACGTGCATTGTTCTCTAAATGTTCTCTATGATTATGTTCTCCATATGTTCTGTGTTCTCCCTTCAGTCCCCTTCCTATCATCCATTGTTCTCTGCTCCTCCTCCCTGCCTCTACACCATTTGTCTCCTTATTGCTCGACCTTCCTCACCAGGGGAACACAGAGAGAGAGAGAGGGGAGAGGGGTCCTTTTTCTGGCTCCTCCTTCTTCCTCGTGTGTAGCCCCGTTAGTTTGGCGATTTTAAGACCTTACGCTCCATTTATGTCAATTTTAAGACCTTTTGTGCCATTAAGGTGTCTATGTTTTGCTGGCGAGCGATAGCGAGCCTGTAATTTAAGAGGAACCGGTCTTCGGCCGAGACATCTTTCTACCGAAAAATGTATAAATTTATCTTGAAAGGGGGTCGAGGGGGTGTAATTATAAGCTTGATGGAGGTCTAGGGAACAAACTAAAAACCTCCCTTTAAGGAATATTGAGTTGTCGAGGCGAGGATTGAACATAAGTGAGCAACCCTTACTAGCGGCCCTCCCTAATATATTGATTATATGGGCAGTGTATGTGTGTGTGTGTACTTACTCTAGTTGTACTTACTCTAGTTGTATTGCGGGAGTGAGCATGCTCGTTATTTCCCGCCTCCTATATGTGTAGGTGTTATATGTATCGTTGGAATGGCTGTGGATGTGTGTGTAGTCTGTATTTTTAGCCAATTGGCGACATCGGAAACGAAGGCTTAGGGTGGATCTGTATGGTACCATTCTCACTATAGACGGTACCGTCTCGCCCGAAGGCTTAGGTAGCCATCAGCTTTGGTGAACCATATGATACCCATCATGTGTGTGTGTGTGTGTGTGTATGTGTGTGTGTGAGCCTTTGAAGGGAGAGGACGTATGGATTTTTCTCTCCGTGGTGAACAGCAAGTTAGTGAGGGAAGGGGTGGTGATGGAATTGTGAAATATACAACAGGGTGAGTGGGAAATTACGGTGATTTGATATTGGGTGAAACTCTGGAGTTCTATCTAACCAAAATCAAACAACATGTGAAAGAAGAGACAGAAAATTGAAGAGTGCTGTGCCAGGCAGCGAGGGAGGCGTAAGCAAGGGGCAAGCCGATGCCAGGCAAAATACCCTCTACCCTTGACTGTCTCCAGCCAACACCACTCACCCTAGGGTGTGCCCCCCCCCCCCCCTTCCCCACCCACATCCCATCTGTCATCGCGCCAGTACATGGAGAAGCTGGTCGTGTGAAAGTGGACCGAAATATTCTGCATGGCGCTAATGCTGAGAGGACGACTGCAGCAGGGGGAAGTATGCAGAAGAGAGACAGCGAAGTACAGCAGAGGCGAAAAGGCGGAGTAAGGGAATAGAGGAAGGAGCCATAAACCTCGCTGACCACAACACTCCCCCCCCCCCCTCTCCTCCCCTCGCTTAAAGTAATATGATACCTGACAGTATAAAAGCAAAACAAACGTGTATTTAAGTATGGTTCTAATCTAAATCCATGGGGGAGATTGTATTGAAAACAAAATGTCAGTGGTAGTTTTTGATGCAATGCAGCTTAAAAATAAATGTGTGTTTATGTAAGAGTAGTAGTAGCTACTGTATAATAGAGAGAGAGAAACACAGTGACAACAAGTATTCAACCCTCCCTCCTCCTCCCCCCCCCCCCATCCTTACCCACACATTCCCTTCCCTCTCCTCTCCTTCCCTCTTCCCTCCTTCCCTCTTCCTTCCACTTTCCTCAATGTCCCTCATGCTAATAATTTACATGAGTAACATGATGTAATATTTTGTACATATTTTTGACTTGAAAATAATTAAATCTTAGGACATAATTGGCTGGTTTCCATTTAAAGTTAGGCATATTTAGAATGTAAAGCGGCTCAAATTGCCAAGGTTTCTTTAGCTTTGTATAGAGTCATTTAGCTTTGAGGAAACAGGCCGATTATATTAGGTAAGGTTATATATGATTTATGGCCGAGTCAGGAAATCAGACTTGAAGTGGTATATTTCATGTGAGAGTTATCTCTAACGAACTAGTAACTAAGTATACTATTTAAAATAAGGTATAATTCGCTGATATATTATGTGCATACTGATAACCAGGACCTTTTTCTCAAACTAATAGTAGATTTCTAACATCCTTCTTTAATCCTTAGCACTATTGTGACACTTGTCTTTTTAATAATTTTACTCTCTTAATTAGTGTATTTCCTTTCTCACTACAATAATCGTTTTGTATTATATATATACCGTATATATATATATATATTTTCCCGTGTTTATTCTTTGTGCGTATTTTTAAACACTACTTTTATTTTACTTTATTTTTCTATTTTCTTTTGCACCCACTGTCTTGTAATATAGCCTGATCTTCTGTAGCCTTGCATCATACTAGGTGAGTTAAATAACTTATCTTACTCTTTCTATCTCTAACGCTACTCATAGGATGTTTACATTTTCACCTTTATCGGACAGAGGCTCGTCCCTTAGGAAGAAATGATAGATAGACTCAGTATTAGGGAATAGGTAGGAAATTACGATAATAAGACAAGATGATATTAACTCGGTCCCAGTCGAGGAATAATCCTGATGACAGACAAAACGCAGTGAGAGATGCAGTACAAATGAACCGTGAAACAGACAATGAAGTTAATGGAGATGTACAAGCAAACCCTGTTAGAGAAAATGCAGAAAATAACAATCAACAACTGCAGCCCGCAGAAGAAAACGCAGGAATCAATAATTCGCAAGACAACAGAGGTGTGGAACAAAATGATGAAAATAGTGTAGGCCTAAACGAAGATAATGAGAGAGAAATAATCGAAAATCGTGAACAGAATGAACGACCTCGTAACGTAAACATGAATGGTGGAGAATGGATGGGACATTCTGGTGACGGACTCACAACATTAGTGAATGAAATCTATACAGAAGTAATACAATGGCAACATAATAAGTTTGAAC
>JBAKBP010030383.1:0-25800 GCA_037953745.1 Lithodes maja | reverse complement strand
CTATTCCTACACATATTCATCCCTTATTCATGGCTGTGGTAGGCGATTCATTCAAGTCCCTCCGTCCTCGCTTTATCTGGCTGGCTCTCTATCTATCTATCATCTCTCTAGCTCTCGCTCGCTCTCTCTCTCTCTCTGATGAGAAGATAAAAAAAATGTAACACAAATAGCCTAAAAGACCTGGGAGTGCTGATAAACCAAAACTTAAAATCTTCCAATAAATGCACAGCGGCCGCAAACAAAGCAAACAGGGCACTAGGTTTCATCCGAAGAAACTTTCACTATCACAGCAAAGACATAGTTTTGCCCTTATACAAAAGTATGGTGAGACTGCACGCTGTGCAGTTTTGGTCACCCCACCTCATAAAGGATGTTAAGAAATTGGAATCTGTGCAAAGGCGAGCCACTAAACTAATCCCTTCATTAAGAAATAAATCATATGATGAAAGACTAAAAAAAAACTTGATCTGTTTTCACTCAAGAAACGAAGGATGAGAGGCCAATTGATAGTGTTATAAAATTCTAAAAGGATTCAGTAACATTAACCCAGATCTATCTATCTATCTATTGCCGGACGCCTTACTCCCCTTAATGGGGGTGGCCATACACAAAATGCCCCCAAGCGGACCTATCCCCAGTAAGAGGGACAACTCATGCCAGTTTACTGAAGGACTTACAGGATTGACCACTCAATTTAGGGTCCGTCCGACTCAGGTGCCTTTTATGTATTTTGTAGCACTATTTTTCTACAGTGGTGTGCGGCTAATCCATCCACTAACTTGCTTCACCCTAAGGTGGCAGTACGGATTTGTATAAGGTTTACTCCCCTAAACAGATTGCTGACCAAGGCTGACAAGTCCCATCCATCCGGATTTGTATAAGGATATCTCCCATAGATGGGTTGCCGACCAAGGCTAACGAGTCCCATCCACCCGAAATAGATAAGTTATTCAAAAAAGCCGAAGACACATCTACAAGAGGAAACAATTAAACATTATTAGGTAGGAGAATGAATCTAGATACAACAAAAAAACAATTCTTTATTCACAGTGTGATTGATGAGTGGAACAAATTCCCAAATAAATTTATAGACAGCTCCTCTATAGATACATTTAAGAAAAATCTAGACTCATACCACAGAGAAATTGGTATGGAGTAGGCAGTAATTATTTCACCGTTATTATTTGTTCAGCTGAAGAGAGCGTAAGAAAAAAAAAGTAAATAAACAAAAAAAGAATAATAATTATAAAAATCACCATTAAAAATGTACATACCGGTACTACTAAGGGTGATGGGTTGGATGATTCCAATTAACCCCAAAATGTACATATTAAGGCGAAGGGTTGCATACATTTTCCTTTCTCTTTTCCACTCTTTCCTGTAAATTCCTTCTGGGGATTTCAAAGCTCAGCAAGGTTAATCACTTCCAACTTTTTCATGTATGGCAATTGCCGGAGGGTGGGGAGAGAGCCTTCTTCTTTTCTATCCTTTCCTTAAACTCTCCTTTTCTATCGGATATGCCATCTCTACTAGAATGCAGTCCTAACCACCTCGTTTGGATCGTAAGGTCTGTGTGGCCAGTGTATCTATGTAAATATCTCTCTCTCTCTCTCTCTCTCTCTCTCTCTCTCTCTCTCTCTCTCTCTCATTTATAATTTCTTTGTGATCTTTCCCAACTCGCTGTCTCTTATACTTTGCAACCTTTCGCAATGCCTTTCTGTCTGTTCACGCTGTCTGATTCTGTTTCTGTATGTCTGTGTAACTAGCTATATCTCTCTCTCTTTACACACATACACCCACACACACACACACACACACCATTATTTTCTCTCACCAACGTTTACTCTCGCTCTCGCTCTCTCTCAAATCTCTCTCTCTCTCTCTCTGTTCCTCCTATGTACTTCATCAGTATTTCTTCACCTTTCCATCTCCCTCTTTCGTTCTCTCCCCTCTAACCCATAACTCACCCAGAGCTCCCTCGCACCACGATATATATATATATATATATATATATATATATATATATATATATATATATATATATATACAGTATATATATATATATATATATATATATATATATATATATATATATATATATATATATATATATATATTGTTACGGCTGGATCGGCAATACATATTCGGGATTCTTGATCGTAGGACAGAAATGGCTTAAGTGACAACGACACGCTCGATTCCAGTCCCAAATACTATATGCTCCAGACAACAAAAGCACCAACGCCCTACAGAGTTATCGTCTACGGTAACGAGGTACCTTAACTCGGCGAAAGTGTACAACAGGGGTAGGCTATGAGGCTAAACTCCCTCAGACATTTATAGGTTACGTTATTACTAAAGAAATGCAATACTCAAGAAACTACGTTAATATTAAGCCTCTAATAATGTAGAATAGAAGCAGGCTAAAGGTATGACAGTGAAATGCTAAATTACAAATGTACACGCCTACTTGAAAGCGCGTGCACTACACTAACTGTCCCCTACTAACATGCACTAGCATGTAGCATACAAGATGTTCATGATCCAGTAGATACCTAATAATACACATGGGAGGAACATAAATAGTAGTCACTTATTATAATAATGAATCTATACTTGGAATAACTAAAAGGTTGCAGGCAACAGTACTGCGCCGGTAGCCTACTACCGCATAGGCTACTTCGCTTCTCTCACTCTGTCTCCCCTCCGAGTCCGTATGCGCCCTACGCAACAGAACTCCGGACACAGCAGCAAAACGACAGTGCAGTTAATTGATACAGGAAAGTATTAATAGTGTTGTCTTGTGTGTGAGAAATGTGTATTGTAAAGTGTTACATATATATATACTTAAAGAGAGCTGCAATGCATAGTAAAATAAAGATATATCCCACTCATCATCCCCATGTGTTCTAGCTAGCAGGCCAAGTCACAGGAACAACGAGTCCCAGCACCGAAAGCGAGAACCCAGGAAAAGACTGTAGAGAACACAAGGACAGATAAATTACGTTACTCTACTATACCGGCACTACGAGCGAGCTGCAGTCTCGGGTGCTACACTCGCTCCTGGCTCGGTATGCAAATCAAGGCTAAGTCCTTGTCCCTCTACAGACAACTCCTGGGCATGGTCGGGCTCTTACACATGGCACCAGTCTAGTCACAAATGGGATGATGAGCGGGGCATATAACTCGTGAACATGTAGAACGTTCACCAACTATCCTCATCAAGAAGATCGCTGTTCACATTAACCCCTTAAATCTAATACATGTAAATATATGCTTGTCCTAAGAGTAATACCAGAGGTGAGTGCTGAAACTCCTTTAGGACCTCAAGGGAAGGTTATGCATTTAAATAGAGAGAAGAATGAAATGAGAGTAATGTCATCAGAGAGAAAGAGTGCAACCGTGAGAAGTTGGGAGAGAGGGCAAGGGATGTTAGAATCTCAAAGGTTCTAGGCAACCTGATCATGGAACACGCAGCGAGCCTCCAGGCAATGTGCTGTACGACAACATGGGCAGCCCAGGCAGCGTAGGCAGGCAGCAATGGACTACCAACCCTGTCGCGCCTAGCTATAAGCGCAAGGCTGCCAACCAGTCCATACGTCTGGCAACCACCCCCCCCCGGCAGCGTGGCGCGTTGCTACCCTCTTGCTCTGAAGCCTAACTCACTCTCTCTCTCTCTGAACTCCCATTATCTTATCTATCAACTTCTCTATTGATACTACATATTAAATGGAAGGTCTCGACATGGCTTAAAACAAAACCCACCACTGGTTAGCACATGACGAGACCTTTGCAGAGATACAAAGAACATAGTTATAAGTTGTCACACTCAATATACATAGCGGCTGACGGTAGCCAGATCACGGGCGGTACAGTCGAGTACCAAGGAGTACAATCAGGTTGCGTTGCAACGCACTGGGTGCGTCACAGCCCCCCCAAGATTTTAGATAATCGACCTTAGAAGCTTTATCAAAATCTGACAGGCAACCAACCGACCTGCTACCCTTAGCTGCCACTAATTGCAAAAGGTGCACAACAACTGAAGTGTGAATGATACATAAAACACAATATCGCATGCATCATGCTACAACAATAAAGACTTACAAAACTAAAAAAAAAGAAAGAGTTTTCTCGTTTATTTTATTGCTTTATAATCTTTTTGGACGGCGTTATGATAGCCTAATTTTACTCCTGCTCAACCCACACACCGTGCACGACTATCTTGGATCATCAACCCTTGATAGACAATCTGCTATCACGTTCTCACTCCCGGCAATATGCTGAATGTTGAGATTATACTCTTGGAGCATTAGGGACCACCTGGTCAACCGCATATTCCGATTGTGAAACTGATTTAGGAATTTCAAGGGATGATGGTCCGTATAAATCGTCACTACCGGGCCGTAGGCTGGAACATAAACTTCGAAATGTTTGAGCGACAAAACGATAGCCAGAAGCTCCTTCTCTATAGTCGAGTAATTAATTTGTGCCGAATTAAACTTGCGAGAAAAGAAGCTCACTGGGTGTTCCAAGCCCTCGGAATCAGTCTGCAGTAACACTGCCCCGGCACCCACACCGCTGGCATCAGTCGCCAGCTGAAAACTCCTGGAGAAGTCTGGGGCCCTCAAAATCGGATGTGTACACAGCAGGTGCTTGACTAGGTCGAAAGCCCTCTGACACTCCGCAGCCCAACAGAACTTCACTGACTTCGACAGTAGATCAGTTAACGGTGCTAAGACAGTAGAGTATCCCCGGATGAAGCGCCTATAATAGCCTATCATACCTAGGAACCGCATGACCTGGCGCTTAGTGGTGGGCCTGGGAAACATATTGATAGCCTGTATCTTGCTCAGGGGGGGGCACACCCGGCCTAACCCGACCACGAAGCCAAGATACTGCACAGTAGCCTTTACAAACTCACACTTCCTCAGGTTCACCACCAGCCCAGCATCGTGCAACTTCCCAAACAGGGTCTCTAAGTGCCTTAGGTGATTTTCAAAATCGTCATCATACACTATCACGTCATCAAGGTAGACCGTGCAGTTAGGGATTTCGTCACAAATATCGTTCATCAGGTTCTGAAACGTGGCAGGTGCGTTCTTAAGCCCATAAGGCATTACGTTACATTGGTAGGTCTTGCCATCTACCACAAAACCACAAACTTGCTTAGCTCGGTCCGACAGGGGTACTTGCCAGTAGCCTTTTACAAGATCAATTTTAGTAAGGTACTTTGCATTCCCTATCTTGTCCACGCTGTCGTCAACTCGAGGCAAAGGGTAAGGGTTGGTAGTGGTCAAGCCATTTAGCCTACGAAAATCTATGCAGAACCGCACCTTGCCGTCAGGTTTTGGCTGCAACGTGACGGGTGATGTCCACTTCACATAACCTTCAGTGATCATCCCTCTCTCAACCATGTACTTTAACTCCTCCCGTAAAGCTGGCAACTTTACCGGGGGCACACGGTAGGGCACTGACTTGAAGGGCACATTATCACCGACGTCCACGTCGTGCGTTACCTGAGTAGTGAGACCTGGGTGTTCGGCGAAAACAGAGGGGTATGACCTGAACAGGCCTAGGACAGCAGCACCCTGGTGCTCAGGCAGGTAACTTACAGCTTGCCTAGCCTCTTGTTCAGTATTCCCCGCCCACTGTTCCGCGGAAATGACACAGTCCCAGCTATCCTCCTCAGCAGCATGACTGTCCCCACCTCCTTCTCCACCCTGGCCGCTGCAGGCCAGCACAGGGACAGTGAGAGGCTCTGAGGGGCGTCTCACATACTCTTTCATGAGGTTAACATGACATAACTGATGTTTTTTCCTACGGTCAGGTGTTGCAACGAGATAATCAAGGTCGGACAGTTTCTTAGCCACCACATACGGCCCAATGAACTTGGCAGAAAGGGGGTGTCCAGGCAAAGGTAAAAGCAACATTACCTCCTGACCCACCGAAAACTCCCGAAGCTTCACCTTGGCGTCATACTGGTGCTTCATGACCGCCTGTGCATTAACCAAGTTATTACCTGCCGCTGCCATGCAACCTATAAGTCTCTCCCGGCTCTCAAGGACATATTTAAGTACAGACCCCGGCTTCTCTTCGGCCTCCCAGATCTCTTTCACCATACTTAAAGGTCCTCTCACATTATGGCCAAAGACTAGTTGATTTGGATTGAACGCCAGGCTCTCTCCTGGGACTTCACGTGCAGCGAACAGAACATACGGCAGACCCAAATCCCAATCAGTGTCATGTTCTGCACAGTAACAGCGTAGCATACTCTTCAGGGTCGAGTGCCACCGCTCCAAGACTCCCTGACTCTCGGGATGGTAGGCTGACGACACTACAGAACATATACCGTGCAACTGAAGGGTTTGCTTGAACAATTTGGATGTAAAATTGCTCCCCTGGTCTGACTGCACCTCACGTGGAAATCCATAACAGGAACAGAACAATAATAAGTTTTTAACAACTGCCTTTGCCGAGCCGTTTCTCATGGGGTATGCGTCCGGGTATCTCGTAGCCACATCCATGATTGTCAACAGGAATTTATTGCCACTACTAGTAGGCGGGAAAGGGCCAACCAAATCTACTACAACTTTGCTGAACGGAGGCCCGGTGACAGGTATGGGAAACAAAGGTGCCTTCGGGATTGTCTGGTTAGGCTTCCCCGTTGTCTGGCAGGTCGCACACCCAGCCACCCATGCACAGACATCAGCCTTGACCCCAGGCCACCAGAAAAACCTGCCCAATGCCGCCAATGTTTTTGTTACCCCCAAATGACCCGCCACCGGCACATCATGCGCCAGACACAATAAGGACTCTCTATACTTATTTGGAACAACCACCTGGTCTACTACCCTCGCACCGCCCTCCCACTTCGATTTGGGGTCTAGAAATCTGCAGTACAATATCCTGAGCCTAAAGAAATCTCCCGGCTTCGCATCCCCATCTTCCTCCAACTCTATGGCACCATTGCTATAACGAGCTAGGCTAGCGTCTTGCAGCTGCTGCTCACTTATGTCCCCGGGCGTCAATGCATCAAGATGGTTTTGTAATAAGACATTACCCCGGCTAGTAGGCTCTACAGCCTTAGTGGCTATCGCTACAGCTCTTGCCTCACGCGAAGTCTTACCCAACTCTGCCTTGTTACACACCATATCTGGGCCAGAGTCAACTCCTGTGTTTATTATAGGTCCAAGTACCGAATCACCGAGAAGTGCAGCAGAATCAATGTCCCTTTTCCTGCCCTTAGCAACCTTCTCCTGATCCTTCCTCCACTGTCCCCGAGGTTGAGTGCTAGGCTGTGCAGGAGCTGCAGAGCGAGATCGGGTTACCACACAGGCCATCTCATCCTGTTGGCACCTCCCAACCCATTCCCGATTCTCACCATCCACGTCGGCCGCCCTCTCGGCAACGACTAAGGGTGGAGTCCCGGAAGTGGGCACCGCAAAGTCGTTGCCGAGAAGAAGGTCGACGCCCTCAACTGGCAAACACTCAACGATCCCTACATCCAGCTCCCTGCACACCTCTCCCACTCTCAATTCCAACCTCACAAGTGGGTATGACCTCGTAGCATTTATACCCTGCACCACAACAACTCTGGCCGCATTTATCGGTTTCCCTGTGAAGTTCCTCAACAAAGTTTGCGAAGCCCCCGTATCCCTCAGCAAGTCAACCCTCCGTAGTTCACTCCCCAGCTCACAAACCCGTGTCCCCGATGGTTACAGAAAGTGTCCCGGACAGGTGTCGAGCCTTCCGTACGCTTCTTTACCGCGTGTGCCTCAGCTGCTGACAACCTACCCCGGGCAGTTGCTGCAGCCTTCAGAGACACACCGATACTGTGAACCAATGACACCGGCTTAGCGGGAGTGTTACTAGGGCACTCACGTGAATAATGGCCTAGCTTCTGACATTTGTAACATTTCACATCCCCAATGGGCTTCTTCCCTTGTGCGGGCGAAGAAGGGGCCTGACCTTTAGTAAACGGGAGAGGCTTGTGTTTGTAGGTGTTATTAGGTGCAATGCTTTTAGTGTGGTTATGTGTGTCATAGGATTTGTTATTATCGAAAACTCTGGTGGGTGGGGTATAGCGCCCCTTCTGCCCTGACTCAGCCCTCTGAGCGGCACCGCAACCACGAATCAATGATAATCTGAGGTCTGCCATCTTGGCAGCCTCCTCTACTGTCTTGGGACATTTTTCCTTAATGTTCAGCGTTAGATCGGTTCCAGTACATTTGTAAAACTGTTCCAGATAGAAAAGTTGCTTAATTTCCTCAGCCGACTCTGCGTGCTCGGACCGAAACCAGTTATTACATGCATCTGTTAAGTCCCGTGCGTGCTCCATAAAACTGACGTCGCTCTTCTTATTCACGCCACGGAACTTCAATCTATAAGTTTCGGGTTGCAGTTCGTAGGCCCGGAGCACAGCCTCCTTCACCAGTCCATACACGACACTCTCGTCCAGTGACAGTGCATCGTAGGCTTTCAACCCCTTACCCACTAGACGTGATGAAACTAATGCTGCCCATTTAACCTCCGGCCAGTCATACTCACGACACTTCTTTTCGAAACGAGCAAAAAACTCAGTCACTGCTGTCTCATCAAATGCGGGTATTAACTTAATTAAATGCGAAAGTGAGTCTGTAACCCGGTGCCCACCACCGAGATGACGCCCCGTGGTCTCTACTCTAGACTTCTCGACATCCATTTCAGCCTGGTACCTGGTTGCATCCTGATTGGCTTGGATTCTAGCAACCTCTATGCGTTCTATACTAGCCTGTTGTATCTGAGTCTCCTGCAGCTTAATCCGTTCTATACTAGCCTGTTGTATCTGAGTCTCCTGCAGCTTAATCCGTTCTATACTAGCCTGTTGTATCTGAGTCTCCTGCAGCTTAATCCGTTCTATACTAGCCTGTTGACTCTCTTGCAACTTAAGCTTAGCTAGTTCTAGCTGAAATAACATCTCAGGAGACAGGCCTGGGGGGGGGAGAAGCACAAAATGGGGGATCCACACCGAGACGTGTTTACGGGTAAGCCAGCTTGCCATTGAGAACCCTCCTGCTGCATCGTGCTAAGACTCGCTGGCTGAGGGCCCAGCTCAGGGGTAGAGTGGAATGGAGGCTTGGAGGGAACCCCCCAAGACCCCACTCCACCCACCGCCCCATCGCCATCACCCAACAAACATGCCACCAAATTCTTCTTGGGCCAACTGTCAGGACAGTCCCGCCCCAAAACCGTGGCTAAACAGCGAAGACCGTAACAATCAATAGCCTGCAGGCGCTGTTCGGTCAAAGGTGTCTGCAAAAATGCCCGGGCATCCCTCTCTCCACTTATAACACTCCCCTCCCTAAATATCTGCTGTACTTGCTGGTCACTAGGCTGTACCGTGTTATCCTCCCCCGTAAATGATGAGTCTTTAGACATAGTGCTGGTTATACAATTGCTGTTCATAAAAAAAAAAAGTGCTTATTACTAATTGCAGTCTCGACTCACAAAATGTTAAAGATGCTTGAATGACTCTACTCTAGACACCTAACGAAACAATCTGCAAGTCCACCAATACAATAATGACACAATAAAAATTCCTCCAATATGCAAGAAAATTCTAGCCAGCTCTACTAGGTAGCATAGAATAGTTCTCCAAAAAACATGTGATAGGATACTACTGAATCTTGTGCAAGGTCGCCATTTTGTTACGGCTGGATCGGCAATACATATTCGGGATTCTTGATCGTAGGACAGAAATGGCTTAAGTGACAACGACACGCTCGATTCCAGTCCCAAATACTATATGCTCCAGACAACAAAAGCACCAACGCCCTACAGAGTTATCGTCTACGAGGTACCTTAACTCGGCGAAAGTGTACAACAGGGGTAGGTTATGAGGCTAAACTCCCTCAGACATTTATAGGTTACGTTATTACTAAAGAAATGCAATACTCAAGAAACTACGTTAATATTAAGCCTCTAATAATGTAGAATAGAAGCAGGCTAAAGGTATGACAGTGAAATGCGAAATGACAAATGTACACGCCTACTTGAAAGCGCGTGCACTACACTAACTGTCCCCTACTAACATGCACTAGCATGTAGCATACAAGATGTTCATGATCCAGTAGATACCTAATAATACACATGGGAGGAACATAAATAGTAGTCACTTATTATAATAATGAATCTATACTTGGAATAACTAAAAGGTTGCAGGCAACAGTACTGCGCCGGTAGCCTACTACCGCATAGGCTACTTCGCTTCTCTCACTCTGTCTCCCCTCCGAGTCCGTATGCGCCCTACGCAACAGAACTCCGGACACAGCAGCAAAACGACAGTGCAGTTAATTGATACATGAAAGTATTAATAGTGTTGTCTTGTGTGTGAGTAATGTGTATTGTAAAGTGTTACATATATATATACTTAAAGAGAGCTGCAATGCATAGTAAAATAAAGATATATCCCACTCATCATCCCCATGTGTTCTAGCTAGCAGGCCAAGTCACAGGAACAACGAGTCCCAGCACCGAAAGCGAGAACCCAGGAAAAGACTGTAGAGAACACAAGGACTGATAAATTACGTTACTCTACTATACCGGCACTACGAGCGAGCTGTAGTCTCGGGTGCTACACTCGCTCCTGGCTCGGTATGCAAATCAAGGCTAAGTCCTCGTCCCTCTACAGACAACTCCTGGGCATGGTCGGGCTCTTACACATGGCACCAGTCTAGTCACAAATGGGATGATGAGCGGGGCATATAACTCGTGAACATGTAGAACGTTCACCAACTATCCTCATCAAGAAGATCGCTGTTCACATTAACCCCTTAAGTCTAATACATGTAAATATATGCTTGTCCTAAGAGTAATACGAGAGGTGAGTGCTGAAACTCCTTTAGGACCTCAAGGGAAGGTTATGCATTTAAATAGAGAGAAGAATGAAATAAGAGTAATGTCGTCAGAGAGAAAGAGTGCAACCGTGAGAAGTTGGGAGAGAGGGCAAGGGATGTTAGAATCTCAAAGGTTCTAGGCAACCTGATCATGGAACACGCAGCGAGCCTCCAGGCAATGTGCTGTACGACAACATGGGCAGCCCAGGCAGCGTAGGCAGGCAGCAATGGACTACCAACCCTGTCGCGCCTAGCTATAAGCGCAAGGCTGCCAACCAGTCCATACATCTGGCAACTCCCCCCCCCCCCCCCCCCCCCCCCCCCGGCAGCGTGGCGCGTTGCTACCCTCTTGCTCTGAAGCCTAACTCACTCTCTCTCTCTGAACTCCCATTATCTTATCTATCAACTTCTCTATTGATACTACATATTAAATGGAAGGTCTCGACATGGCTTAAAACAAAACCCACCACTGGTTAGCACATGACGAGACCTTTGCAGAGATACAAAGAACATAGTTATAAGTTGTCACACTCAATATACATAGCGGCTGACGGTAGCCAGATCACGGGCGGTACAGTCGAGTACCAAGGAGTACAATCAGGTTGCGTTGCAACGCACTGGGTGCGTCACAATATATATATATATATATATTTACATAATTTGAACTATCTCACTTAACCCGTTTTACTAACACATATTCTGGCTACTATTATACGATTGTATTCAGTTTCAACAGGGCCTCCAGCAATCAACAGTCTTAGAACTATCTCACTTTACCTTTTTACTACCACAGATCCTTCTAAAACGGCATATAATCGTCTAAATATAGCTATAAAGTCTATTCGCTGTAAGTAGGCGAGAAATCATGACCTCTATCCTCTGTAACTCAGAAAGGGCTAGAGCAAATTGGCTGTAAATTTCCACATCCATTCCTTGACTGACTCTTCCCAAATGGTAAAAATAGTAGCTCGATTACTCTAGTCGTATGTTAGTTACAGAGGTTAGAGGCCATGATTTCTAACCTACTTAGGCTACAGCGAATAGAATATACTATCTATAGAATACAAGTAAAAAGACGTGGCCGGTACAGAAGGGGTTACGAATGATATTAGGTTCCTCTCCCCAACATTCAATTTAGCTTCTGTGTGTGTGTTATGTATGCCCGAGAGAGGATAGCCTCCCCCACCCCTCCCCTTCACCGGAATATTGATATGTACAATATTTACCCCCCCCCCCCTCCCGTGAATGGCCCGGGTAAATGTATGGCTATGTATCAGATTGCAGGAGTGAAATAACCCCTCCCCCCCTCTCTCTCTCTCTCTCTCTCTCTCTCTCCAACCCAGTCCCCTTTCAGGCTAAAAACGAGGCCCCCATATCTCCTTCAAGCTCAAATTGTACATTTTTCGATAAAACAAAATCTCTGCCGAAACCAGACTTCTCCCTCTTCTATTTCTATCTGTCTATCTCTGTATCTATCTATATATCTATCTATATCACTGTATATATCTATATATATCAGTGTATAATATACCCCCCCTGAATGACCGGGTTAAATATATAGCTATGTATCAGATTGCTGAGTGAGATAAATTATAGGTCCTGGCTATCTATTTATCTCTATATCTATCTATCTATATATCTATCTATCCATCTACCTATCTGTCTATCCACCTATACATATCAGTGTACAATATATCCCCCCTCTGAATGGCCTGGTAAATGTATGGCTATGTATCAGATTGCTGGGTGAGAAGTTATAGGTCCTGGTGTCTATCTATCTATTTATCTATCTATCTATCAGTGTACAATATATCCCCCCTCTGAATGGCCGGGTAAATGTATGGCTATGTATCAGATTGCTGGGTGAGAGAAGTTATAGGTCGGTCCTAGCATACGGTTTGGAGATAAATAACCCCCCCCCCCCCTCTCTCTCTCTCTCTCTCTCTTTCTCTCGGCTTTAACACAGCGCAGTTTAAGAGGTGACTTAATTCAAGTGTTCAATATCGTCAAAACCATCGACAATATGAACTGTAGTAAGTAGCCTACTTCACTATCGACCAATCTAATTACACGCGGGGAAAGGTTGCAAAATTATTGGTAATTCCTTTAACTCTCACGAATCTAAGAATTTGTTCTTCAATCAAGTTGTCAACTTGTGGACTGGGATTCCCCGAGACGTTATAGACTGCAACACCGTTGATTCTTATACACTTCGCCTAGACAAATATCATGCCTCAAACCCGCGACTGACTGTCGCGGAGATAGGAGACCAACTAGGAAATAGTGATCATAAATCAATTTATTTTAACATACAATGGACAGGAAAGGCTAAAGAGAATACGACACTTATCCCAGATTTCAGAAAAGCCAATTATGGTGGATTAAGAAGAGTCTTAAGAGTCGATCCTATGGTTAAACTATTAAGTGGACCCAGGTGCGCTAATGAACATACTCTCTCTCAGATACCTGTCTTAACTCAGGATAATTTGACAGCTACATATAATCATTTTATTTCTTCACTCCACAATGCGCAAAATAAATATATCCCCAAAAGAAAATTTAGATCAACACAGAACCAACCCAAATGGATGAATAATAGACTATTAGACCTTCTAGGGAAAAAGAGAGGAATATATCGAAAAATTAAGAAAGGCGAAATTCACCTACTTACTTACTATCAGAATCTATCAAGAGAGGTTAAAAACGGTATAAGGACAGACAAAAGAAATTATGAAATCAGGATAGCCAATGACTCAAAAAATAATCCTAAGGCTTTTTTACCAGCTATATAAATCTAAAGTTAGAGATAAAATAGGCCCCCTTAAAACTTCGATAGGAGAAATGACAGAAAATGATTTAGAAATGTGCAGTACATTAAATAGTCATTTTCTATCCGTTTTCACTAATGAAAATTTGGCACAGATTCCAGAAGTCCGTAAGGTATATAGCGATAGTATAGAAAATAGGTTAAGTACGGTTACTATAAGTAGAAATGATGTGCTTAAGGAAATTGACAGACTGAAACCTCAGAAATCGCCTGGTCCCGATGAGGTATATGCTAGAGTATTAAAAGAATGCAGAGATGAGTTAAGTTACCCATTAACATTTCTTTTTAACAATTCATTAGAAACAGGTATAGTTCCAGAAGCTTGGAAGCTTGCAAATGTAGTTCCGATTTTTAAAAAAGGTGATAAATCAATAGCATCCAATTACCGTCCCATTAGTCTCACTCCAATCATAGGAAAGCTACTAGAGTCAATTATTGCTAGGAAAATGAGAAACCACTTAGAAACATTTAACTTAATCAATTCTTCTCAGCATGGATTCACTCAGGGACGTTCTTGCCTTACTAATTTGCTTAGTTTTTTCTCAGAGGTATATGTAGCAGTAGATAATGACAAGTCATATGATATTATATATCTAGATTTCAGTAAAGCTTTCGACAGAGTCCCTCATGAGAGATTGATGAGAAAGGTTGAGGCACATGGAATAGGTGGGGCGTTGTTAGGATGGATTAGGTCATGGCTAATTGGTAGGAAGCAGAGAGTCAGCATAAATGGTACTAAGTCAGAATGGGGGTCAGTCAAGAGTGGTGTCCCCCAGGGATCTGTATTAGGTCCTCTGTTGTTTATTATATACATAAATTACCTTGATTTAGGTATAACTAGTAGGATAAGTACATTTGCAGACGATACCAAAATGGGGAGAAAAATTGATTCAGATAGAGATATAGAGTGCCTCCAAAGGGATCTAGATACCTTACACGAATGGTCAGTAAATTGGCAGATGAAGTTTAACATTGACAAATGCAAGGTATTAAAGATAGGGAAGATGCATACAAATTTTAAATATAAACTAGCTAATATGGAATTAGAAAACTCAGACTGTGAGAAAGATCTAGGTGTGTTTGTTAGCAATGATTTGAAGCCTAGAAAACAATGTATAAGCGTTCGTAACAAGGCAAACAGGATTCTCGGGTTCATATCTAGGAGTGTGAGTAACAGAACTGCTGATGTTTTCTTAAAACTTTACTTGTCATTAGTGAGACCCCATATGGATTATGCTGTTCAATTTTGGTGTCCTTATTACAGAATGGACATAGATTCATTGGAGAGAGTACAACGTAGAATGACAAAAATGATCCATAATATTAGAAATCTTCCGTATGAAGAAAGGTTGAAGAAATTAGGCTTACATTCGTTAGAGAGACGCAGAGTTAGAGGTGACATGATAGAGGTATTCAAGTGGGTTAGTGGAATTAATAAAGGAGACATGAAAAATGTACTAAAGCTCAGTGATAGCGAAATAACTCGTACAAATGGTTTCAAATTAGATACATTTCGTTTCAGAAAAGATATAGGCAAATATTGGTTTGGTAACAGAGTTGTAGATGGGTGGAATAGGCTACCAAGTGATATAGTGGGATCAAGAACGATAGGGAGCTTTAAGATAAAATTAGATAGGCATATGGACGAGATGGGTTGGGTGTGAGAGGGATCTACCAGGTGTGGGCCAATCGGCGCTCAGCAGACCCCCGTAATCTTGTGTTAATCTCTGACCGCTTTGGTGGGGTCAGTACTCAAGGTATTAGTGAGATGGGTCTATAATTGGGCCTTGTAATTAGGGTTGGGTGTGACAGGGATCTGCCTTGTATGGGCCGATCGGCTTTTTGCACACTCCCATTTTCTTATGTTCTTATGACTGCGTTTGTAAATAAATACTATCTTTTCCCCTCAGATTCATCAAGGAATATTGCGTACGGTATATATATTACTAAGATGTTACTCTCTTTTACCCAGATATACGAAAGATTATTTATAACTATGTTATGTTACTAACTTATATGTCCCCTACTAACATCTCCTAATCCTGCCACAGAAATGAGTCCCAGGGCAGTAGTTCCCTTTCCAATTTTCCCTTACCCACTCAAAGCCACTGTTTGGACACTTGATCATTAGTGTTTTGGAGGACAAGCAGCCTAGAGGGGTCACAAGATCTGTTGTTACTAGATTTCCTTTGTACTCCTTTGTACTCTCTATCTCTCAATATGTCGTTCAATAACTCATATCGATCATGTCACAACCAGAACTCGGTAGGTCTGTGTACGGAGAGAGAGAGAGAGAGAGAGATTTACATTCATTTACATACCTTTAAAGAGAGAATGTGAGTGCGAGTGAGAGAGAGAGAGAGAGAGAGAGAGAGAGAGAGAGAGAGAGAGAGAGAGAGAGAGAGAGAATTATAGCCTACTGATTTGTTGCTGACGACTGTTGACGTGTTTTGTCCCCTTATTTACATACATGAATATATTGTTAATGAAAACCACACACACACACACACACACACAAAAATGGTACAAGGCGAGATGGGTATCATATGGTTCACCTAAGCTGATGGCTACCTAAGCCTTCGGGCGAGACGGTACCGTCTATAGTGAGAATGGTACCATACAGATCCACCCTAAGCCTTAGTTTCCGATGTCGCCAATTGGCTAAAAATACAGACTGCACACTCATCCACAGCCATTCCAACGATACATATAACACCTACACATATAGGAGGCGGGAAATAACGAGCATGCTCACTCCCGCAATACAACTAGAGTAAGAACTAGAGTAACTAGAGTAAGTACACACACACAAACACACACACACACACACACACACAGCCCGTAGCCTAGTAGGTAGAGCTCTCGTCTCACACACGAGGGGTCGGGGGTTCAATCCCCGGCGGGGTGGAGACAAATTGGGCTTGTCTCCTTTCATGTGTTAGCCTCAGTTCACCTAGCTGTAAATAGGTACCTGGAATAAGTGGACGACGTTGTGACGTCCCATCTGGGGTTGGCAAAAATGGTACAAGGCGAGATGGGTATCATATGGTTCACCTAAGCTAATGGCTACCTAAGCCTTCGGGCGAGACGGTACCGTCTATAGTGAGAATGGTACCATACAGATCCACCCTAAGCCTTCGTTTCCGATGTCGCCAATTGGCTAAAATACAGACTACACACACATCCACAGCCATTCCAACAGTACATAAAACACTTAACATGCATTTCACGCAATACATTCCCAGTTAAGGAGGCGCGATAATAATGAGCTTAGCTCGCATTGCGTGGATTCCCCTTGACGAACAAGTAACTGAGTAACACATACATACATACATACATACATACATACACACACACACATGCAATATTTCCCTCAATTTGTCTTTCCCTCATCTTATAACTTAAACAAATAAACTGCTCAAGCTCCGTGTGTCTAGACATTTTGACTTCAAGGTACGCATCTTGAATTTGGCTCTGTCACTCTTTCAACTTTGGGGGAGACACTTGTTACAGTCAGCTTTGCCTTTTGTCTCCTTCATTTACATCGACAAAAAAATGCACACACTAATTCATTCACTTGCTCTCACACTTTCACACAAACCCCTCCCCCACGCAAACATTCTCTAATTAACTCACTCACACACACACACAGATACACGCAATAACACACGGCATTTATTTTAATACCCCCCCTCCCCACTCCTCCATTTTGTCTCAGTGCCATATAATGTATAATTATTAGTATGATAACTGCCTAGGTAGAGGATATAACTGCCTAGGTAGAGGATATATACCGGTGTTCAACTACGGGGAGAGAGAGAGAGGAGAGAGAGTGAGAACTAACAGAAACATTGATATGAAAGTGAAAGTGTGTTGAGAGAGAGAGAGTGTGTGTGTGTTTGACAGCGAATTAGAAAGTGTTTGTGCGGGGTATTTTATTTTTAAAGTGTGTGTGTGTGTATGAGTGTGTATGAGTGTGTATATATGAGTGAGTGTGTGTGTATGAGTGAGTGAGTGTGTGTGTGTATATGAGTGAGTGAGTGTGTGTGTGTGTGTATATGAGTGTGTGTGTGTGTGTGTATATATATATGAGTGAGTGAGTGAGTGTGTGTGTGTATGAGTGAGTGAGTGTGTGTAATAATAATAATAATAATCGGTTTATTTCAAGCCGGCAGCCAATGGGGCTGAAAATACACAGACTTAACCTAGATCTTATCCTAATGGATCAACAGACTGATCCTGGCAGCTAACGAGAGCGCCTACATACACCCAAGGGAGTAGGACTTTGTGGGTCCCCCGAGACGATCCGCCCAGATCTTGCCTTCACGGCCAGGGAAAGTTTTTGAGAGAACTTCCCCTGCCGGCGCGTGGGATTGAACCCCCGACACCAGAGCTAGCGCTCCCAATACAGAGTACTAAGCGCGCTCGGCCACCGTGACCGTGTGTGTGTATATGAGTGAGTGAGTGTGTGTGTATATGTGGTCCATTCATTATACTGCAGGTAGGCCAGAAATTGAACCCCCAAATCTCTGTAACTCAAATCGGGTTAGAGCAAATGGGCTGTAAATTTCCATACCAATTCCCTGGCTGACCCTTTCTAAATAGTAGATATATTAGTTCAATTACTCTAGTTGTTTATGAATTATAGAGATTGGCAGTCAAGTGTTTTGGCCGACTTAAAATTAATTGATTAGTGTGTGTGCCACTGTGTATGTATTTATGTGTGGTGTGTATGTATGTATGTGTGTATGTATGTATTTGTGTATGTATACGGTATGTATGTACGGTATATATATATATAATATATATATATATATATATATATATATATATATATATATATATATATTGTGACGCACCCAGTGCGTGGCAACGCAACCTGATTGTACTCCTTGGTACTCCACTGTACCGCCCGTACCACTGTACCGTGCTGGCTACCGTCAGCAGCTATGTATATTGAGTGTGACAACTTATAACTATGTTCTTTGTATCTCTGCAAAGGTCTCGTCATGTGCTAACCAGTGGTGGGTTTTGTTTTAAGCCATGTCGAGACCTTCCATTTAATATGTAGTATCAATAGAGAAGTTGATAGATAAGACAATGGGAGTTCAGAGAGAGAGAGTGAGTTAGGCTTCAGAGCGAGAGGGTAGCAACGCGCCACGCTGCCGGGGGGGGTGGTTGCCAGACGTATTGACTGGTTGGCAGCCTTGCGCTTATAGCTGGGCGCGACAGGGTTGGTAGTCCATTGCCGCCTGCCTATGCTGCCTGGGCTGCCCATTGTTGTCGTACAGCACATTGCCTGGAGGCTCGCTGTGTGTTTCCATGATCCAGGTTGCCTAGAACCTTTGAGATTCTAACATCCCTTGCCCTCTCTCTCAATTTCTCACGGTTGCACTCTTTCTCTCTGACGACATTACTCTCATTTCATTCTTCTCTCTATTTAAATGCATACCCTTCCCTTGAGGTCCTAAAGGAGTTTCAGCACTCACCTCTCGTATTACTCTTAGGACAAGCATATATTTACATGTATTAGATTTAAGGGGTTAATGTGAACAGCGATCTTCTTGATGAGGATAGTTGGTGAACGTTCTACATGTTCACGAGTTATATGCCCAGCTCATCATCCAATTTGTGACTAGACTAGTGCCATGTGTAAGAGCCCGACCATGCCCAGGAGTTGTCTGTAGAGGGGTGAGGACTTAGCCTTGATTTGCCTACCGAGCCAGGAGCGAGTGCAGTACCAGAGACTACAGCTCGCTCGTAGTGCCGGTATAGTAGAGTAACGTAATTTATCTGTCCTTGTGTTCTCTGCAGTCTTTTCCTGGGTTCTCGCTTTCGGTGCTGGGACTCGTTGTTCCTGTGACTTGGCCTGCTAGCTAGAACACATGGGGATGATGAGTGGGTTATATCTTTATTTTACTATGCATTGCAGCTCTCTTTAAGTTTATGTATGTAACACTTTACAGTACACATTACTCACACACAAGACAACACTATTAATACTTTCATGTATCAATTAACTGCACTGTCGTTTTGCTGCTGTGTCCGGAGTTCTGTTGCGTAGGGCGCATACAGACTCAGAGGGGAGACAGAGTGAGAGAAGCGAAGTAGCCTATGCGGTAGTAGGCTACCGGCGCAGTACTGTTGCCTGCAACCTTTTAGTTATTCCAAGTATAGATTCATTCTTATAATAAGTGACTACTGTTTATGTTCCTTCCATGTGTATTATTAGGTATCTACTGGATCATGAACATCTTGTATGCTACATGCTAGTGCATGTTAGTAGGGGACAGTTATTCTAGTGCACGCGCTTTCAAGTAGGCGTGTACATTTGTCATTTAGCATTTCACTGTCATACCTTTAGCCTGCTTCTATTCTACATTATTAGAGGCTTAATATTAACGTAGTTTCTTGAGTATTGCATTTCTTTAGTCATAACGTAACCTATAAATGTCTGAGGGAGTTTAGCCTCATAGCCTACCCCTGTTGTACACTTTCGCCGAGTTAAGGTACCTCGTTACCATAGACGATAACTCTGTAGGGCGTTGGTGCTTTTGTTGTCTGGAGCATATAGTATTTGGGACTGGAATCGAGCGTGTCGTTGTCACATAAGCCATTTCTGTCCTACGATCAAGAATCCCGAATATGTATTGCCGATCCAGCCGTAACAAAATGGCGACCTTGCACAAGATTCAGTAGTATCCTATCACATGTTTTTTGGAGAACTATTCTATGCTACCTAGTAGAGCTGGCTAGAATTTTCTTGCATATTGGAGGAATTTTTATTGTGTCATTATTGTATTGGTGGACTTGCAGATTGTTTCGTTGGGGGTGTCTAGAGTAGAGTCATTCAAGCATCTTTAACATTTTGTGAGTCGAGACTGCAATTAGTAATAAGCACTTCTTTTTTTTTATGAACAGCAATTGTATAACCAGCACTATGTCTAATGACTCATCATTTACGGGGGAGGATAACACGGTACAGCCTAGTAACCAGCAAGTACAACAGATGTTTGGGGAGGGGAGTGTTATAAGTGGAGAGAGGGATGCCCGGGCATTTTTGCAGACACCTTTGACCGAACAGCGCCTGCAGGCTATTGATTGTTACGGTCTTCGCTGTTTAGCCACGGTTTTGGGGCGGGACTGTCCTGACAGTTGGCCCAAGAAGAATTTGGTGGCATGTTTGTTGGGTGATGGCGATGGGGCGGTGGGTGGAGTGGGGTCTTGGGGGGTTCCCTCCAAGCCTCCATTCCACTCTACCCCTGAGCTGGGCCCTCAGCCAGCGAGTCTTAGCACGATGCAGCAGGAGGGTTCTCAAGGGCAAGCTGGCTTACCCGTAAACACGTCTCGGTGTGGATCCCCCATTTTGTGCTCTCCCCCTACAGGCCTGTCTCCTGAGATGTTATTTCAGCTAGAACTAGCTAAGTTTAAGCTGCAGGAGACTCGGATACAACAGGCTAGTATAGAACGCATAGAGGTTGCTAGAATCCAAGCCAATCAGGATGCAACCAGGTACCAGGCTGAAATGGATGTCGAGAAGTCTAGAGTAGAGACCACGGGGCGTCATCTCGGTGGTGGGCACCGGGTTACAGACTCACTTTCGCATTTAATTAAGTTAGTACCCGCATTTGATGAGACAGCAGTGACTGAGTTTTTTGCTCGTTTCGAAAAGAAGTGTCGTGAGTATGACTGGCCGGAGGTTAAATGGGCAGCATTAGTTTCATCACGTCTAGTGGGTAAGGGGTTGAAAGCCTACGATGCACTGTCACTGGACGAGAGTGTAGTGTATGGACTGGTGAAGGAGGCTGTGCTCCGGGCCTACGAACTGCAACCCGAAACTTATAGATTGAAGTTCCGTGGCGTGAATAAGAAGAGCGACGTCAGTTTTATGGAGCACGCACGGGACTTAACAGATGCAGGTAATAACTGGTTTCGGTCCGAGCACGCAGAGTCGGCTGAGGAAATTAAGCAACTTTTCTATCTGGAACAGTTTTACAAATGTACTGGAACCGATCTAACGCTGAACATTAAGGAAAAATGTCCCAAGACAGTAGAGGAGGCTGCCAAGATGGCAGACCTCAGATTATCATTGATTCGTGGTTGCGGTGCCACTCAGAGGGCTGAGTCAGGGCAGAAGGGGCGCTATACCCCACCCACCAGAGTTTTCGATAATAACAAATCCTATGACACACATAACCACACTAAATGCATTGCACCTAATAACACCTACAAACACAAGCCTCTCCCGTTTACTAAAGGTCAGGCCCCTTCTTCGCCCGCACAAGGGAAGAAGCCCATTGGGGATGTGAAATGTTACAAATGTCAGAAGCTAGGCCATTATTCACGTGAGTGCCCTAGTAACACTCCCGCTAAGCCGGTGTCATTGGTTCACAGTATCGGTGTGTCTCTGAAGGCTGCAGCAACTGCCCGGGGTAGGTTGTCAGCAGCTGAGGCACACGCGGTAAAGAAGCGTACGGAAGGCTCGACACCTGTCCGGGACACTTTCTGTAGCCATCGGGGACACGGGTTTGTGAGCTGGGGGAGTGAACTACGGAGGGTTGACTTGCTGAGGGATACGGGGGCTTCGCAAACTTTGTTGAGGAACTTCACAGGGAAACCGATAAATGCGGCCAGAGTTGTTGTGGTGCAGGGTATAAATGCTACGAGGTCATACCCACTTGTGAGGTTGGAGTTGAGAGTGGGAGAGGTGTGCAGGGAGCTGGATGTAGGGATCGTTGAGTGTTTGCCAGTTGAGGGCGTCGACCTTCTTCTCGGCAACGACTTTGCGGTGCCCACTTCCGGGACTCCACCCTTAGTCGTTGCCGAGAGGGCGGCCGACGTGGATGGTGAGAATCGGGAATGGGTTGGGAGGTGCCAACAGGATGAGATGGCCTGTGTGGTAACCCGATCTCGCTCTGCGGCTCCTGCACAGCCTAGCACTCAACCTCGGGGACAGTGGAGGAAGGATCAGGAGAAGGTTGCTAAGGGCAGGAAAAGGGACATTGATTCTGCTGCACTTCTCGGTGATTCGGTACTTGGACCTATAATAAACACGGGAGTTGACTCTGGCCCAGATATGGTGTGTAACAAGGCAGAGTTGGGTAAGACTTCGCGTGAGGCAAGAGCTGTAGCGAGAGCCACTAAGGCAGTAGAGCCTACTAGCCGGGGTAATGTCTTATTACAAAACCATCTTGATGCATTGACGCCCAGGGACATTAGTGAGCAGCAGCTGCAAGACGCTAGCCTAGCTCGTTATAGCAATGGTGCCATAGAGTTGGAGGAAGATGGGGATGCGAAGCCGGGAGATTTCTTTAGGCTCAACAGGATATTGTACCGCAGATTTCTAGACCCCAAATCGAAGTGGGAGGGCGGTGCGAGGGTAGTAGACCAGGTGGTTGTTCCAAATAAGTATAGAGAGTCCTTATTGTGTCTGGCGCATGATGTGCCGGTGGCGGGTCATTTGGGGGTAACAAAAACATTGGCGGCATTGGGCAGGTTTTTCTGGTGGCCTGGGGTCAAGGCTGATGTCTGTGCATGGGTGGCTGGGTGTGCGACCTGCCAGACAACGGGGAAGCCTAACCAGACCATCCCGAAGGCACCTTTGTTTCCCATACCTGTCACCGGGCCTCCGTTCAGCAAAGTTGTAGTAGATTTGGTTGGCCCTTTCCCGCCTACTAGTAGTGGCAATAAATTCCTGTTGACAATCATGGATGTGGCTACGAGATACCCGGACGCATACCCCATGAGAAACGGCTCGGCAAAGGCAGTTGTTAAAAACTTATTATTGTTCTGTTCCCGTTATGGATTTCCACGTGAGGTGCAGTCAGACCAGGGGAGCAATTTTACATCCAAATTGTTCAAGCAAACCCTTCAGTTGCACGGTATATGTTCTGTAGTGTCGTCAGCCTACCATCCCGAGAGTCAGGGAGTCTTGGAGCGGTGGCACTCGACCCTGAAGAGTATGCTACGCTGTTACTGTGCAGAACATGACACTGATTGGGATTTGGGTCTGCCGTATGTTCTGTTCGCTGCACGTGAAGTCCCAGGAGAGAGCCTGGGGTTCAGTCCAAATCAACTAGTCTTTGGCCATAATGTGAGAGGACCTTTAAGTATGGTGAAAGAGATCTGGGAGGGCGAAGAGAAGCCGGGGTCTGTACTTAAATATATCCTTGAGAGCCGGGAGAGACTTATAGGTTGCATGGCAGCGGCAGGTAATAACTTGGTTAATGCACAGGCGGTCATGAAGCACCAGTATGACGCCAAGGTGAAGCTTCGGGAGTTTTCGGTGGGTCAGGAGGTAATGTTGCTTTTACCTTTGCCTGGACACCCCCTTTCTGCCAAGTTTATTGGGCCGTATGTGGTGGCTAAGAAACTGTCCGACCTTGATTATCTCGTTGCAACACCTGACCGTAGAAAAAAACATCAGTTATGTCATGTTAACCTCATGAAAGAGTATGTGAGACGCCCCTCAGAGCCTCTCACTGTCCCTGTGCTGGCCTGCAGCGGCCAGGGTGGAGAAGGAGGTGGGGACAGTCATGCTGCTGAGGAGGATAGCTGGGACTGTGTCATTTCCGCGGAACAGTGGGCGGGGAATACTGAACAAGAGGCTAGGCAAGCTGTAAGTCACCTGCCTGAGCACCAGGGTGCTGCTGTCCTAGGCCTGTTCAGGTCATACCCCTCTGTTTTCGCCGAACACCCAGGTCTCACTACTCAGGTAACGCACGACGTGGACGTCGGTGATAATGTGCCCTTCAAGTCAGTGCCCTACCGTGTGCCCCCGGTAAAGTTGCCAGCTTTACGGGAGGAGTTAAAGTACATGGTTGAGAGAGGGATGATCACTGAAGGTTATGTGAAGTGGACATCACCCGTCACGTTGCAGCCAAAACCTGACGGCAAGGTGCGGTTCTGCATAGATTTTCGTAGGCTAAATGGCTTGACCACTACCAACCCTTACCCTTTGCCTCGAGTTGACGACAGCGTGGACAAGATAGGGAATGCAAAGTACCTTACTAAAATTGATCTTGTAAAAGGCTACTGGCAAGTACCCCTGTCGGACCGAGCTAAGCAAGTTTGTGGTTTTGTGGTAGATGGCAAGACCTACCAATGTAACGTAATGCCTTATGGGCTTAAGAACGCACCTGCCACGTTTCAGAACCTGATGAACGATATTTGTGACGAAATCCCTAACTGCACGGTCTACCTTGATGACGTGATAGTGTATGATGACAATTTTGAAAATCACCTAAGGCACTTAGAGACCCTGTTTGGGAAGTTGCACGATGCTGGGCTGGTGGTGAACCTGAGGAAGTGCGAGTTTGTAAAGGCTACTGTGCAGTATCTTGGCTTCGTGGTCGGGTTAGGCCGGGTGTGCCCCCCCCTGAGCAAGATACAGGCTATCAATATGTTTCCCAGGCCCACCACTAAGCGCCAGGTCATGCGGTTCCTAGGTATGATAGGCTATTATAGGCGCTTCATCCGGGGATACTCTACTGTCTTAGCACCGTTAACTGATCTACTGTCGAAGTCAGTGAAGTTCTGTTGGGCTGCGGAGTGTCAGAGGGCTTTCGACCTAGTCAAGCACCTGCTGTGTACACATCCGATTTTGAGAGCCCCAGACTTCTCCAGGAGTTTTCAGCTGGCGACTGATGCCAGCGGTGTGGGTGCCGGGGCAGTGTTACTGCAGACTGATTCCGAGGGCTTGGAACACCCAGTGAGCTTCTTTTCTCGCAAGTTTAATTCGGCACAAAGGAATTACTCGACTATAGAGAAGGAGCTTCTTGCTATCGTTTTGTCGCTCAAACATTTCGAAGTTTATGTTCCAGCCTACGGCCCGGTAGTGACGATTTATACGGACCATCATCCCTTGAAATTCCTAAATCAGTTTCACAATCGGAATATGCGGTTGACCAGGTGGTCCTAATGCTCCAAGAGTATAATCTCAACATTCAGCATATTGCCGGGAGTGAGAACGTGATAGCAGATTGTCTATCAAGGGTTGATGATCCAGGATAGTCGTGCACGGTGTGTGGGTTGAGCAGGAGTAAAATTAGGCTATCATAACGCCGTCCAAAAAGATTATAAAACAATAAAATAAACGAG
>JBAKBP010030382.1:0-25804 GCA_037953745.1 Lithodes maja | reverse complement strand
TCGTGGACTCCCCTATGTTCTGGTACACTCGGATACCATAGTCTCTAACCCACTCTTAACAATTCGTGGACTCCCTATGTTCTGGTACACTCGGATACCATAGTCTCTAACCCACTCATAACAATTCGTGGACTCCCTATGTTCTGGTACACTCGGATACCATAGTCTCTAACCCACTCATAACAATTCGTGGACTCCTATGTTCTGGTACACTCGGATACCATAGTCTCTAACCCACTCATAACAATTCGTGGACTCCCTATGTTCTGGTACACTCGGATACCATAGTCTCTAACCCACTCATAACAATTCGTGGACTCCCTATGTTCTGGTACACTCGGATACCATAGTCTCTAACCCACTCATAACAATTCGTGGACTCCCTATGTTCTGGTACACTCGGATACCATAGTCTCTAACCCACTCATAACAATTCGTGGACTCCCTATGTTCTGGTACACTCGGATACCATAGTCTCTAACCCACTCATAACAATTCGTGGACTCCCTATGTTCTGGTACACTCGGATACCATAGTCTCTAACCCACTCATAACAATTCGTGGACTCCCTATGTTCTGGTACACTCGGATACCATAGTCTCTAACCCACTCATAACAATTCGTGGACTCCCTATGTTCTGGTACACTCGGATACCATAGTCTCTAACCCACTCATAACAATTCGTGGACTCCCTATGTTCTGGTACACTCGGATACCATAGTCTCTAACCCACTCATAACAATTCGTGGACTCCCTATGTTCTGGTACACTCGGATACCATAGTCTCTAACCCACTCATAACAATTCGTGGACTCCCTATGTTCTGGTACACTCGGATACCATAGTCTCTAACCCACTCATAACAATTCGTGGACTCCCTAAGTTTTTCTTTATGCAATTATAACCATCCGGATTGATTTTTGGATAGAACTTGCTTTTCAATAAATAGTATAATTAGTGTTTATGTATAGAAACTTATATTGATAGAAACTATGGTATCCGAGTGTACATAGTGCCTTGCAAAGAAGATATTATTTTGGTTTATACTGCTTCAAAGACATACAATTGAAAACATACTTTCAGTTGCTAATGTTACTGGTATAGCCTATGATACTTTGGTTACAAACTGATCATACTGACCAGAATATGCATGTCCTTGTCTGTTTCCCTGTATTGGCCTCTCAGTGTCAATATACAGTATACTTGGTCATTATTGAAACATTTCAACCCTCTCAAGATCCGACTACGCATAGATTTTCTGTTTTCCGGCTGTAATTAGTGGATTTTATTAAGATTAGGAAGAGTAGATGGAAGTCAGAGGGGTAATTGAGACAATTGTCACCCTTATATTCCCTCAGATCTTTCCTAAACTGTATAAAATCGTCTAAGGATAGCCAGAATAAACTGTTAAAATGCGTCATAATCTTCAAAGAGTTAACACTACAAGAAGTAACTGTCAAAATACGTCATAATGTTCAAAGGGAATAAATACCACAAGATAATAAGATAATAGGACAAGATAATAAGACAAGGTACTATCGGCCACCCTATTATCCTATGCAAAGTATGAAGAGCATGATTTCTTATGTATTATTCTCCTTGTTTTCAGATCATCATCCTTCTGGGCCTGGCTGCCCTGGTTGCTGCCGACAGCCCCGAGTTCTACGGCTCGCGATCTTCCGAATCTGAGGTAAGAAACTCATAAGCGTTTAAGTGGGTAGTGGTTATATTATTGGTCTAGATATTTATAATTTTTATGATTTAGTTTTCTCCCTAGAATTTCCATCAACCTTTAAAAAACTTACAGAATAAGGGGTGATGTTAAAGCAATGACGCCTTTAGTGAATTGCGTATGCTAGAGTTTCGTTTGAACTGATTATTGACGAAAACAATTATAAAAAACACTTCTTATTTACTTCCAGTCCTACGAGTCCAGCGAGGCCAAGTACGAATTCAACTGGGCCGTCGATGACGACTCCTCTGAGAACCACTACGGTCAACAGGAGGCCCGTGATGGCGACATCACCCAGGGGTCGTACTCCGTGCAGCTTCCCGACGGTCGCCAACAGAAGGTTTCCTACTACGTCCACGGTGACGATGGTTACGTTGCTTATGTCAAGTACGACGGTTCAGCTTCCTTCGAGTCCGGATCCTACGAGTCTGGATCTGATTCCCGATCCTTCGAATACGGTTCCAACGAATCCAAGTAAACGGACGTCAGTAAAACAGAACGATATCTTAGGACTTTACGATACTGGCTACGACGTGCTAACACAACCACCTTAATTTGCTCATGATAATGTTATTTATTGTAATTTATTGTAAAGAATGACATTATTTATCGAATAAAACCAGTCAACTGTACTTTGAGTTTTATACTATCTCTAATCACCCTTTTCTCTACTGCCAAGGATGCATAATTATATGTATATGCCTAAAACAAATTGCTAATTATACAGACAGAGAAGTAGAAAATAACTGTTTGAATTTATTCTGTGTTAGGTTTCTCTTGTTCGCTTTCGTTTTATATTTTAAGTTGTGGAAATGAAGATATTTAAATAGGAACATATCATACATATGTTACTATGCCCTTCGATGGGTTGAGGATTGGCTACCAAAATTAATGTAAAGAGTTGTATTAAAATTGATGGTAAGGTCTATATTTAGAGAAAGTTTTTAGAAAAGGAAGTCACCTTTCTAAGATATAGTATTAACATTAAGAGAGTTAAATATGGAAATTTATGAAATAAATACAATTAATTTAGATAACTGATATTGACGAGATGATCTAAAGTATTAAAACAAACAAAATGGTTTCTTTAAGGGCCGCTCTACTAGTCATTCACTTGTTTATCTTACAAACTCTTGGTCATCCTCCTTTCGGTACTTCGATGAGACTTTTTCTATTGCGCTGGACATATTGAAAGCTTTCAAATCTCTAATTTCCAAACTACCTCCCCCCCCCCCCCCCTTCGGTATCTTTTACCCCCCCAGGGGGTATGGGGGCCTTCATCTAATGGTGGAGGAAAACAAGAATATGTCTCACGCATCCTACTGTGTGTCGTATAAGGCGACTAATAGGGGGGATGGCGATAGACTTGTGGACCAACAGCCATTGCTATGCAATACAGTCTTTATCTTAGCACTGTCTTGGTATGGCACTGCTGAGGCTGGTGGGGTGCGGATAGGTGCCACAGGGGACTGTGTCTTACCTGGGCGCTGTTTGGCACCACACCTGTGTCGGCAACAGTGTTTGCATGTTGGAGCAGTGTTGTGGCAGGACTTTATTGTTCTATAGTCCAAATTGCCTAATATACTGTAGAGTCTTGTTATGGTGCTGTATTTTTGTAACACTGTTAAGGCTGGTGTGTTTGCAGATACTGCAGGTGCAAGTGCTGCAGGGGGACTCTGTTGAGTCTTGCTGAGGCACGGTTAGCACAATACCAACATCAGCCAGAGTGATGACTTGGTGGGGCAGTGCTGGGGCGGGACTTTATTGTACTACAGTACACTCCAACTACTGAAAGGCAACCCAGTCTGAGCCGTCACAATGCATGTAATGGAAAAATGACGCTAAAGCATTGTATGTATTGTATGTATTCCTCCATCTATGCCTTTCTCTAATTTCCTTTCTAGCCGTTCCATAGCTGCAGTTGTGGACGGCCATCACTCACTTCCTCAACCTATCATCTCTGGTGTTCCTCAGGGCTCTGTCCTGTCTCCAGTTTTCTTTCAATTATTCATTAATGATCTCCTCAACTTTACTTTTAGTCTTGTTCACCCACACGCTGATGACTCTACCTTACACTATTCAACGCATTTTTCACAACAACCCAGCATGCAATCACTCCAAAACTCAAGTGTCAAGGCCATATTCGCCTCTCTTCTGATCTAGCAATTATTTCTGATTGCGGCAGAGAAAATATTAGTACAGTACTTGCAATGTCTCCAAAACCCAATGTCTTCATCGCAAGATTTAAGTAACTATTAATTATTTTGAACATTTTCAGATTATGTCTTAAGGGGAGACAGGACGTTTTTCTTGTCCCCCTTCTCCTCGTGTTTAGCTCCATTAGTTTTCAGATGCTGTGATATTCGGCCCATAAGTGTGACGATTTAAAGACCTTTCGCCTCATTTCTTTGTCAATAGTAAGACTGATTCCTTTCCAGTGAACGATAGTGAGCCTGTAATTTGGGAAGAACCGGCCTTTGGCCGAGAAATTTTTCTACCGAAAAATGTACAAATTAATCAAGAAGGGGGATCTAATGGATATTGTTTTAAATTTGATTGAAGTCTGTGGAGATAACTAAAAATAAATTATTAATACATGAACAAATCGACAACACAGTGAACCAAAGGGGAGATTGGTGTATTTATTTGCTCCAATATAATTATATAATTTCATATTTTTTTTTAGTTTCCTCCCTATACCTCCATGAAGCTTATAGAAAGACCCCCAAGTCCCTCCTTCATGACATATTTGTACATTATTTGATAGAAAAATGGCCCGGCCAAAGGCAGGTTCCTCTTGGCTCGCTATTGCTCGCTAGGAAAATAATTAGACCTAAATGACACGAAAAGTCTTAATATTGATAAATAAATGGGGCAAAAGATCTTAAGATCGTCAAACTATTGGGCTGAACGTCATAACATCTGAAACATAATGGGGCTAAACATGAGGAAGAATGGGGACCAGAAAAATGACCCATCTCCCTTTAAGATAATTTGATAAGAGTTTAATCCTTGAAATACTTCGATTATAAAAAGTAGAGCGAAATGGTTACACATTTTGTAAAACTTGCAGGGTCTGGTAAACATGTTTGGAACTATGTGTGAAAAACGGAATCTGAAGGTAAATGCAGAGAAGAGTAAGGTTATGGTCTTTGAAAGGGTTGCAGTCAAAGAGTGTTAGATGAGATTGAATGGTCAGGTTATGGAGAGTGTTAGCTCATTTAGACATTTGGGCAGTGTGTTGAGTAAAGATGGGAGTATGGATGAAGAAGTGTGAGAGAGGGTGCAACAGGGGAAGAGGAAGTAAAGAAGTCCTTGCATGATAGTGTGGTAATCCCGACATTGACATACGGGAGTGAAGCATGGATGTTGTTGGAGAGACATAACCGAAGAGTGTGAGGGGTGGAAATGAGTTACTTGAGAAGCGCGTGCGAAGTTACATGGAGGGATAGACAGATGAATGAGGAAGTACACGAGTAGTGTTGTGTGGATGTAGATGCGTTGGAAAGTGGGTAAAGGAACACCTTGATATGGTTCGGCCATGTGTAACGTATGGGAAGTGAGAGACTGACTAAGAGAGTGAAGATGGGTAAAACATCAGGAATAGATGGAGTGTGTGGGGAAATGCTGAAGTATGGTGGTGAGATAGTGATCAAATGGGTATGAAAAATATGTAATCTAGCATGGGAGGAGGGACGTGCGCCTGATGACTGGAAGACAGGCATAATAGTCCCCCTGTATAACGGTAAAGAGGAAAGAGGAGTGTGTGGTAACCACCGGGGGATATGTCTGCTAAGCACAGTAGGGAAGGCGTTCAGTAGGGTAGTGATGGAGGGAGTGAGAACGAGATCGGAGAAATGGGTAGGTGACGAGCACGGCGGGTTAAGGAAGGGAAAGGATGTGTAGATCAGATTTTTGCCCTGAAATGTGTTGTGGAGAAATATCTGGAGAAGCGACAAAAGTTGTATGCTGCCTTAATGGACTTGGAGAAGGCCTATGATCGAGTTGATAGAGAAGGTATGCGGAAAGTACTGACAATATACGGAGTAGATGGCAAGTGGCTGAAAGCAGTGAAGAGCATGTATGAGGGTGCAAAGGCATCAGTGGGTGTGGAGATTGAACAGAGCAAGTTCTTTGCTTTGAATGTTGGGTTATAGCAAGGGTGTGTGATGTCCCAATGGTTGTTCAATATACAGCATACAGTATATGGATGGAAAGTAATACAAGGAAGAGCAGTGGATGTTGGTGTACCACTGATAAGGGAAGGAAACGAGGGGAAGTTGCCTGTACTGCCGTTTGCCGATGACAGAGTTCTGTTGAGCGATAGTTAATGGGATTTGCAGGGTCTGGTAAATATGTTTGGAACAGTGTGTGAAAAAACGGAATCTGAAGGTAATTACGGGGAAGAGCAAAGTCATGGTGTTGGAAAGGGGTGCAGCCAAAGAGTGTGAGGTGAAGATGAACGGTCAGGCTATGGAGAATGTCAGCTCATTTAAGTATTTGGGCAGTGTGTTGAGTAAAGATGGGAGTATGGATGAAGAAGTGCGGGAAAGGGTGCAACAGGGAAGAGGGCTGTAGGAACGCTGAAAGCATAACATGAAATAGGGTGGTCAGCATAGAAGTAAAGAAGTCCTTGCATGACAGTGTGGTAATCCCGATATTTACCTACGGGAGCGAAGCATGGACGTTGGTGGAGAGACTCAAAGCATGAGTGAGAGAGGTGGAAATAGTTATTTGAGAAGTGCGTGCGGAGTTACATGGAGGGATACACTGACGAATGTGGAAATACGAGAGAGGTGTGGTGTTGATGTAGATGTGCTGGAAAGTGTGAAAATGTACACCTTGAGACGGTTCTGCCATGTGGAATATATGGGAAGCAAGAAAATGACCGAGAGTGTACGAGAGTGAGGTGGAAGGACAGCGAGGAATAGGTAGACTGAGTGAGAGGTGGAAGGATGGATTTAAGAAGTATATGCGTGAAAGCGGTGCTGGATGGGAGGAGGGGCGTTGACTGGCTGGGGACAGAGGTGCAAGGGGGCGTTTCGTTCATGGCCACCCCACCGAGGATCATAGCGTCCGGCATTAGATAGACAGATAGAAAACTGGGTCGTCTAAGAGTTGCAGAAGATGGAGAACTAAACCACCATTAAAGAAGAATAAGAAGGAGAAGAAGACGGAAAAAAAAAAGCAACCTGGCAGCAAGTTATGAAGAGAGGGTAGAGGTCATCTTGGGTGTGGGTGTCTGGGGGGTACAGTATATATAGAGAGAGCCAAATAGTAGCCTTCATCAGTTAAGTCCTCACCTTACTGCACTCAACAATGAACGCTAAGGTGGGTTTACTATAATAATAACAACAACTACAATACAAACAATAATATTAATAATAATAATAATAATAATAATAATAATAATAATAATAATAATAATCGTAGTTAAATTTTCATAGGAGTATTACTGTTGTTTCAACTTGTTCAACTCTTGCTTACCAACATACGAAATTGAGGGTAGATGGAAGTCAGAGGGGTAATTTAGACAATTGCCCCCCCTTATAATTCCCACAGATCCTTTTTAAACTACAGAACATTGTGTAAGGATAGCACAAATAAACGGTCTAAGTGCGTCATAATCTTCAGAGGGTTAACACTACACGAAGAAACTGTCAAAATGCGTCATAATGCTCAAAGGGAATAAAGACCACAAGATAATTAGATAATAGAAGATAATAAGACAAGGGAATAATGACCACACGAACTATCGCCCTACCATCTTATTTAAAGTATGAAGAGCATGTTTTCTTATATATTATTCTCCTTGTTTTCAGATCATCATCCTTCTGGGCCTGGCTGCCCTGGTTGCTGCCGACAGCCCCGAGTTCTACGGCTCGCGATCTTCGGAATCTGAGGTAAGAAACTCATAAGCGTTTATATTTTTGGTCTAGATATTTATATTTTTTATGATTTAGTTTTCTCCCTAGAATTTCCATCAACCTTTAAAACACTTACAGAATAAGGGGTGATGTTAAAGCAATGACGCCTTTAGTGAATTGCGTATGCTAGAGTTTCGTTTGAACTGATTATTGACGAAAACAATTATAAAATACACTTCTTATTTACTTCCAGTCCTACGAGTCCAGCGAGGCCAAGTACGAATTCAACTGGGCCGTCGATGACGACTCCTCTGAGAACCACTACGGTCAACAGGAGGCCCGTGATAGCGACAACACCCAGGGGTCGTACTACGTGCAGCTTCCCGACGGTCGCCTACAGAAGGTCTCTTACTACGTCGACGGTGACGATGGTTACGTTGCTGATGTCAAGTACGAGGGTTCAGCTTCCTTCGAGTCCGGATCCTACGAGTCTGGATCTGACTCCCGATCCTTCGAGTACGGTTCCAACGAATCCAAGTAAACAAACGTCAGTAAAACAGAACGATATCTTAGGACTTTACGATACTGGCTACGACGTGCTAACACAACCACCTTAATTTGCTCATGATAATGTTATTTATTGTAATTTATTGTCAGGAATGACATTATTTATCGAATAAAACCAGTCAACTGTACTTTGAGTTTTATACTATCTCTAATCACCCTTTTCTCTATTGCCAAGGATGCATAAATACTGTATATGTATATGCCTACAACAAATTTCTAATTATACAGACAGAGAAGTAGAAAATAACGTTTTAATTGATTCTGTGTTAGGTTTCTCTTGTTCGTTTTCGTTTAATAATTTAAGTTGTGGAAATGAAGACATTTAAATAGGAACATATCATACATATATTATTTTGCCCTTCGATGCGTTGAGGATTGGCTACCAAAATTAATGTAAAGTGTTGTATTAAAATTTATGGTAAGGTCTATATTTAGAGAAAGTTTTTAGAAAAGGAAGTCACCTTTCTCAGATATAATATTAACATTAAGAGAGTTAAATATGGAAATTTATGAAATAAATACAATTAATTTAGATAACTGGTATTGACGAGATGATCTAAAGTATTAAAACAAACAAAATGGTTTCTTTAAGGGCCGCTCTACTAGTCATTCACTTGTTTATCTTACAAACTCTTGGTCATCCTCCTTTCGGTACTTCGATGAGACTTTTTGTATTGCGCTAGACATATCGAAAGCATTCAAATATGGGGGCCTTCATCTAATGGTGGAGGAAAACAAGAATATGCCTCACGCATCCTACTGTGTGTCGTATAAGGCGACTAATAGGGGGGATGGCGATAGACTTGTGGACCAACAGCCATTGCTATGCAATAAAGTCTTTATCTTAGCACTGTCTTGGTATGGCACTGCTGAGGCTGGTGGGGTGCGGATAGGTGCCACAGGGGACTGTGTCTTACCTGGGCGCTGTTTGGCACCACACCTTTGTCGGCAACAGTGTTTGCATGTTTGAGCAGTGTTGTGGCAGTACTTTATTGTTCTATAGTCCAAATTGCCTAATATACCGTAGAGTCTTGTTATGTTGCTGTATTTTTGTAACACTGTTAAGGCTGGTGTGGTTGCAGATACTGCAGGTGCAAGTGCTGCAGGGGGACTCTGTTGAGTCTTGCTGAGACACGGTTAGTACTATACCAACATCAGCCACAGTGATGACATGGTGGGGCAGTGCTGGGGCGGGACTTTATTGTACTACAGTACACTCCAACTACTGAAAGACAACCCCGTCTAAGCCGTCACAGTGCATGTAATGGAAAAATGACGCTAAAGCATTGTATGTATTGTATGTATTCCTCCATCTGTGCCTTTCTCTAATTTCCTTTCTAGCCGTTTCATAGCTGCAGTTGTGGACGGTCATCACTCACTTCCTCAACCTATCATCTCTGGTGTTCCTCAGGGCTCTGTCCTGTCTCCAGTTTTCTTTCAATTATTCATTAATGATCTCAACTTTACTTTTAGTCTTATCCACTCATATGCTGGTGACTCTACCTTACACTATTGAACACATTTTTCACAACAACCCAGCATACAATCACTCCAAAACTCAAGTGTCAAGGCCATATTCGCCTGTCTTCTAATCTACCAATTATTTCTGATTGGGGCAGAGAAAATATTGGTACTTGCAATGTCTCCAAAACCCAATGTCTTCATCGCAAGATTTAAGTAACTATTAATTATTTTGAACATTTTCAGATTATGTCTTAAGGGGAGACAGGACGTTTTTCTTGTCCCCCTTCTCCCTCGTGTTTAGCTCCATTAGTTTTCAGATGCTGTGATATTCGGCCCATAAGTGTGACGATTTAAAGACCTTTCGCCTCATTTCTTTGTCAATAGTAAGACTGATTCCTTTCCAGTGAACGATAGTGAGCCTGTAATTTGGGAAGAACCGGCCTTTGGCCGAGAAATTTTTCTACCGAAAAATGTACAAATTAATCAAGAAGGGGGATCTAATGGATATTGTTTTAAATTTGATTGAAGTCTGTGGAGATAACTAAAAATAAATTATTAATACATGAACAAATCGACAACACAGTGAACCAAAGGGGAGATTGGTGTATTTATTTGCTCCAATATAATTATATAATTTCATATTTTTTTTTAGTTTCCTCCCTATACCTCCATGAAGCTTATAGAAAGACCCCCAAGTCCCTCCTTCATGACATATTTGTACATTATTTGATAGAAAAATGGCCCGGCCAAAGGCAGGTTCCTCTTGGCTCGCTATTGCTCGCTAGGAAAATAATTAGACCTAAATGACACGAAAAGTCTTAATATTGATAAATAAATGGGGCAAAAGATCTTAAGATCGTCAAACTATTGGGCTGAACGTCATAACATCTGAAACATAATGGGGCTAAACATGAGGAAGAATGGGGACCAGAAAAATGACCCATCTCCCTTTAAGATAATTTGATAAGAGTTTAATCCTTGAAATACTTCGATTATAAAAAGTAGAGCGAAATGGTTACACATTTTGTAAAACTTGCAGGGTCTGGTAAACATGTTTGGAACTATGTGTGAAAAACGGAATCTGAAGGTAAATGCATAGAAGAGTAAGGTTATGGTCTTTGCAAGGGTTGTAGTCAAAGAGTGTTAGATGAGGTTGAATGGTCAGGTTATGGAGAATGTTAGCTCATTTAAGTATTTGGGCAGTGTGTTGAGCAAAGATGGGAGTATGGATGAAGAAGTGCAGGAGAGGGTGCAACAGGGAAGAGGACTGTAGGAACGCTGAAAGCATAACATGAAATAGGGTGGTCAGCATAGAAGTAAAGAAGTCCTTGCATGACAGTGTGGTAATCCCGATATTTACTTACGGGAGCGAAGCATGGACGTTGGTGGAGAGACTGAAAGCATGAGTGGGAGGGGTGGAAATTAGTTACTTGAGAAGTGCGTGCGGAGTTACATGGAGGGATACACAGACGAATGTGGAAGTACGAGAGAGCTGTGGTGTTGATTTAGATGTGCTGGAAAGTGTGAAAATGTACACCTTGAGACGGTTCTGCCATGTGGAATATATGGGAAGCAAGAAAATGACCGAGAGTGTACGAGAGTGAGGTGGAAGGACAGCGAGGAATAGGTAGACTGAGTGAGAGGTGGCAGGATGGATTTAAGAAGTATATGCGTGAAAGCGGTGCTGGATGGGAGGAGGGGCGTTGACTGACTGGGGACAGAGGTGCAAGGGGGCGTTTCGTTCGTGGCCACCCCACCGAGGATCATAGCGTCCGGCATTAGATAGACAGATAGAAAACTGGGTCGTCTAAGAGTTGCAGAAGATGGAGAACTAAACCACCATTAAAGAAGAATAAGAAGGAGAAGAAGACGGAAAAAAAAAAGCAACCTGGCAGCAAGTTATGAAGAGAGGGTAGAGGTCATCTTGGGTGTGGGTGTCTGGGGGGTACAGTATATATAGAGAGAGCCAAATAGTAGCCTTCATCAGTTAAGTCCTCACCTTACTGCACTCAACAATGAACGCTAAGGTGGGTTTACTATAATAATAACAACAACTTCAATACAAATAATAATAATAATAATAATAATAATAATAATAATAATAATAATAATAATCGTAGTTAAATTTTCATAGGAGTATTACTGTTGTTTCAACTTGTTCAACTCTTGCTTACCAATATACGAAATTGAGGGTAGATGGAAGTCAGAGGGGTAATTTAGAGAATTGCCCCCCTTATAATTCCCACAGATCCTTTTTAAACTACAGAACATTGTGTAAGGATAGCACAAATAAACGGTCTAAGTGCGTCATAATCTTCAGAGGGTTAACACTACACGAAGAAACTGTCAAAATGCGTCATAATGCTCAAAGGGAATAAAGACCACAAGATAATTAGATAATAGAAGATAATAAGACAAGGGAATAATGACCACACGAACTATCGCCCTACCATCTTATTCAAAGTATGAAGAGCATGTTTTCTTATATATTATTCTCCTTGTTTTCAGATCATCATCCTTCTGGGCCTGGCTGCCCTGGTTGCTGCCGACAGCCCCGAGTTCTACGGCTCGCGATCTTCGGAATCTGAGGTAAGAAACTCATAAGCGTTTATATTTTTGGTCTAGATATTTATATTTTTTATGATTTAGTTTTCTCCCTAGAATTTCCATCAACCTTTAAAACACTTACAGAATAAGGGGTGATGTTAAAGCAATGACGCCTTTAGTGAATTGCGTATGCTAGAGTTTCGTTTGAACTGATTATTGACGAAAACAATTATAAAATACACTTCTTATTTACTTCCAGTCCTACGAGTCCAGCGAGGCCAAGTACGAATTCAACTGGGCCGTCGATGACGACTCCTCTGAGAACCACTACGGTCAACAGGAGGCCCGTGATAGCGACAACACCCAGGGGTCGTACTACGTGCAGCTTCCCGACGGTCGCCTACAGAAGGTCTCTTACTACGTCGACGGTGACGATGGTTACGTTGCTGATGTCAAGTACGAGGGTTCAGCTTCCTTCGAGTCCGGATCCTACGAGTCTGGATCTGACTCCCGATCCTTCGAGTACGGTTCCAACGAATCCAAGTAAACGGACGTCAGTAAAACAGAACGATATCTTAGGACTTTACGATACTGGCTACGACGTGCTAACACAACCACCTTAATTTGCTCATGATAATGTTATTTATTGTAATTTATTGTCAGGAATGACATTATTTATCGAATAAAACCAGTCAACTGTACTTTGAGTTTTATACTATCTCTAATCACCCTTTTCTCTATTGCCAAGGATGCATAAATATATGTATATGCCTACAACAAATTTCTAATTATACAGACAGAGAAGTAGAAAATAACGTTTTAATTGATTCTGTGTTAGGTTTCTCTTGTTCGTTTTCGTTTAATATTTTAAGTTGTGGAAATGAAGATATTTAAATAGGAACATATCATACATATATTATTTTGCCCTTCGATGGGTTGAGGATTGGCTACCAAAATTAATGTAAAGAGTTGTATTAAAATTTATGGTAAGGTCTATATTTAGAGAAAGTTTTTAGAAAAGGAAGTCACCTTTCTAAGATATAATATTAACATTAAGAGAGTTAAATATGGAAATTTATGAAATAAATACAATTAATTTAGATAACTGATATTGACGAGATGATCTAAAGTATTAAAACAAACAAAATGGTTTCTTTAAGGGCCGCTCTACTAGTCATTCACTTGTTTATCTTACAAACTCTTGGTCATCCTCCTTTCGGTACTTCGATGAGACTTTTTGTATTGCGCTAGACATATCGAAAGCATTCAAATATTGGGGCCTTCATCTAATGGTGGAGGAAAACAAGAATATGCCTCACGCATCCTACTGTGTGTCGTATAAGGCGACTAATAGGGGGGATGGCGATAGACTTGTGGACCAACAGCCATTGCTATGCAATAAAGTCTTTATCTTAGCACTGTCTTGGTATGGCACTGCTGAGGCTGGTGGGGTGCGGATAGGTGCCACAGGGGACTGTGTCTTACCTGGGCGCTGTTTGGCACCACACCTTTGTTGGCAACAGTGTTTGCATGTTTGAGCAGTGTTGTGGCAGTACTTTATTGTTCTATAGTCCAAATTGCCTAATATACCGTAGAGTCTTGTTATGTTGCTGTATTTTTGTAACACTGTTAAGGCTGGTGTGTTGCAGATACTGCAGGTGCAAGTGCTGCAGGTGGACTCTGTTGAGTCTTGCTGAGGCACGGTTAGCACTATACCAACATCAGCCACAATGATGACATGGTGGGGCAGTGCTGGGGCGGGACTTTATTGTACTACAGTACACTCCAACTACTGAAAGACAACCCAGTCTAAGCCGTCACAATGCATGTTATGGAAAAATGACGCTAAAGCATTGTATGTATTGTATGTATTCCTCCATCTGTGCCTTTCTCTAATTTCCTTTCTAGCCGTTTCATAGCTGCAGTTGTGGACGGCCATCGCTCACTTCCTCAACCTATCATCTCTGGTGTTCCTCAGGGCTCTGTCCTGTCTCCAGTTTTCTTTCAATTATTCATTAATGATCTCCTCAACTTTACTTTTAGTCTTATCCACTCATATGCTGGTGACTCTACCTTACACTATTGAACACATTTTTCACAACAACCCAGCATACAATCACTCCAAAACTCAAGTGTCAAGGCCATATTCGCCTGTCTTCTAATCTACCAATTATTTCTGATTGGGGCAGAGAAAATATTGGTACTTGCAATGTCTCCAAAACCCAATGTCTCCATCGCAAGAGTTAAGTAACCATTAATTAATTTCAATATCAGTTTGAACATTTTCAGATTATGTCTTAAGGGGAGACAGGACGTTTTTCTTGTCCCCCTTCTCCCTCGTGTTTAGCACCATTAGTTTTCAAATGCTGTGATGTTCGGCCCATAAGTGTGACGATTTAAAGACCTTTCGCCCGATTTCTTTGTCAATAGTAAGACTTTTCGTGCTATTTGGGTGTCGATCCCTTTCCAGTGAACGATAGTGAGGCTGTAATTTGGGAAGAACCGGCCTTCGGGCGGGAAATTTTTCTACCGAAAAATGTACAAAATAATCTAGAAGAGGGATCTAATGGATGTTGTTTTAATTTTGATTGAAGTCTGTGGAGAACACTAGAAAGAAATTATTAATACATGAAAAAATCGACAACAAAGTGAAAGGGCAGATTGGTGTATTTATTTGCTCCTATATATATAATTTCATATTTTTTTTTAGTTTCCTCCTTATACCTCCATGAAGCTTATAGAAAGACCCCCAAGACCCTCCTTAATGACATATTTGTACATTATTTGATAGAAAAATGGCCCGGCCAAAGGCAGGTTCCTCTTGAAATACAGGCTCGCTATTGCTCGCTAGGAAAATAATTAGACCTAAATGACTCGAAAAGTCTTAATATTGATAAATAAATGGGGAAAAAGGTCTTAAGATCGTCAAAATAATGGGCTGAACGTCATAACATCTGAAAAATAATGGGGCTAAACATGAGGAAGAATGGGGACCAGAAAAATGACCCATCTCCCTTTAAGATAATTTGACAAAAGTTTAATCCTTGAAATACTTCGATTATAAAAAGTAGAGCGAAATGGTTACAAATTTTGTAAAACTTGCAGGGTCTGGTAAACATGTTTGGAACAATGTGTGAAAAACGGAATCTGAAGGTAAATGCATAGAAGAGTAAGGTTATGGTCTTTGCAAGGGTTGTAGTCAAAGAGTGTTAGATGAGGTTGAATGGTCAGGTTATGGAGAATGTTAGCTCATTTAAGTATTTGGGCAGTGTGTTGAGCAAAGATGGGAGTATGGATGAAGAAGTGCGGGAGAGGGTGCAACAGGGAAGAGGACTGTAGGAACGCTGAAAGCATAACATGAAATAGGGTGGTCAGCATAGAAGTAAAGAAGTCCTTGCATGACAGTGTGGTAATCCCGATATTTACTTACGGGAGCGAAGCATGGACGTTGGTGGAGAGACTGAAAGCATGAGTGAGAGGGGTGGAAATTAGTTACTTGAGAAGTTCGTGCGGAGTTACATGGAGGGATACACAGACGAATGTGGAAGTACGAGAGAGCTGTGGTGTTGATTTAGATGTGCTGGAAAGTGTGAAAATGTACACCTTGAAACGGTTCTGCCATGTGGAATATATGGGAAGCAAGAAAATGACCGAGAGTGTACGAGAGTGAGGTGGAAGGACAGCGAGGAATAGGTAGACTGAGTGAGAGGTGGAAGGATGGATTTAAGAAGTATATGCGTGAAAGCGGTGCTGGATGGGAGGAGGGGCGTTGACTGACTGGGGACAGAGGTGCAAGGGGGCGTTTCGTTCGTGGCCACCCCACCGAGGATCATAGCGTCCGGCATTAGATAGACAGATAGAAAACTGGGTCGTCTAAGAGTTGCAGAAGATGGAGAACTAAACCACCATTAAAGAAGAATAAGAAGGAGAAGAAGACGGAAAAAAAAAAGCAACCTGGCAGCAAGTTATGAAGAGAGGGTAGAGGTCATCTTGGGTGTGGGTGTCTGGGGGGTACAGTATATATAGAGAGAGCCAAATAGTAGCCTTCATCAGTTAAGTCCTCACCTTACTGCACTCAACAATGAACGCTAAGGTGGGTTTACTAGAATAATAACAACAACTACAATACAAATAATAATAATAATAATAATAATAATAATAATAATAATAATAATCGTAGTTAAATTTTCATAGGAGTATTACTGTTGTTTCAACTTGTTCAACTCTTGCTTACCAACATACGAAATTGAGGGTAGATGGAAGTCAGAGGGGTAATTTTGACAATAGCCCCCCCTTATAATTCCCACAGATCCTTTTTAAACTACAGAAAATTGTGTAAGGATAGCACAAATAAACGGTCTAAGTGCGTCATAATCTTCAGAGGGTTAACACTACACGAAGAAACTGTCAAAATGCGTCATAATGCTCAAAGGGAATAAAGACCACAAGATAATTAGATAATAGAAGATAATAAGACAAGGGAATAATGACCACACGAACTATCGCCCTACCATCTTATTCAAAGTATGAAGAGCATGTTTTCTTATATATTATTCTCCTTGTTTTCAGATCATCATCCTTCTGGGCCTGGCTGCCCTGGTTGCTGCCGACAGCCCCGAGTTCTACGGCTCGCGATCTTCGGAATCTGAGGTAAGAAACTCATAAGCGTTTATATTTTTGGTCTAGATATTTATATTTTTTATGATTTAGTTTTCTCCCTAGAATTTCCATCAACCTTTAAAACACTTTCAGAAAAAGGGGTGATGTTAAAGCAATGACGCCTTTAGTGAATTGCGTATGCTAGAGTTTCGTTTGAACTGATTATTGACGAAAACAATTATAAAAAACACTTCTTATTTACTTCCAGTCCTACGAGTCCAGCGAGGCCAAGTACGAATTCAACTGGGCCGTCGATGACGACTCCTCTGAGAACCACTACGGTCAACAGGAGGCCCGTGATAGCGACAACACCCAGGGGTCGTACTACGTGCAGCTTCCCGACGGTCGCCTACAGAAGGTCTCCTACTACGTCGACGGTGACGATGGTTACGTTGCTGATGTCAAGTACGACGGTTCAGCTTCCTTCGAGTCCGGATCCTACGAGTCTGGATCTGACTCCCGATCCTTCGAGTACGGTTCCAACGAATCCAAGTAAACGGACGTCAGTAAAACAGAACAATATCTTAGGACTTTACGATACTGGCTACGACGTGCTAACACAACCACCTTAATTTGCTCATGATAATGTTATTTATTGTAATTTATTGTCAAGAATGACATTATTTATCGAATAAAACCAGTCAACTGTACTTTGAGTTTTATACTATCTCTAATCACCCTTTTCTCTACTGCCAAGGATGCATAAATATATGTATATGCCTAAAACAAATTTCTAATTATACAGACAGAGAAGTAGAAAATAACTTTTTAATTGATTCTGTGTTAGGTTTCTCTTGTTCGTTTTCGTTTAATATTTTAAGTTGTGGAAATGAAGATATTTAAATAGGAACATATCATACATATATTATTATGCCCTTCCATGGGTTGAGGATTGGCTACTAAAATTAATGTAAAGAGTTGTATTAAAATTTATGGTAAGGTCTATATTTAGAGAAAGTTTTTAGAAAAGGAAGTCACCTTTCTAAGATATAATATGAACATTAAGAGAGTTAAATATGGAAATTTATGAAATAAATATAATTAATTTAGATAAATGATATTGACGAGATGATCTAAAGTATTAAAACAAACAAAATGGTTTCTTCAAGGGCCGCTCTACTAGTCATTCACTTGTTTATCTTACAAACTCTTGGTCATCCTCCTTTCGGTACTTCGATGAAACTTTTTCTATTGCGCTAGACATATCGAAAGCATTCAAATATCTAACTTCCAAACTTCCCCCCCCCCCCCCCCCCTTCGGTATCTTTTACCCTCCCCAGGGGAATGGGGGCCTTCATCTAATGGTGGAGTAAAACAAGAATATGCCTCACGGATCCTACTGTGTGTCGTATAAGGCGACTAATAGGGGGGATGGCGATAGACTTGTGGACCAACAGCCATTGCTATGCAATAAAGTTTTTATCTTAGCACTGTCTTGGTATGGCACTGCTGAGGCTGGTGGGGTGCGGATAGGTGCCACAGGGGACTGTGTCTTACCTGGGCGCTGTTTGGCACCACACCTTTGTCGGCAACAGTGTTTGCATGTTGGAGCAGTGTTGTGGCAGGACTTTATTGTTATATAGTCCAAATTGCCTAATATACCGTAGAGTCTTGTTATGGTGCTGTATTTTTGTAACACTGTTAAGGCTGGTGTGGTTGCAGATACTGCAGGTGCAAGTGCTGCATGGGGACTCTGTTGAGTCTTGCTGAGGCACGGTTAGCACTATACCAACATAAGCCACAGTGATGACTTGGTGGGGCAGTGCTGGGGCGGGACTTTATTGTACTACAGTACACTCCAACTACTGAAAGGCAACTCAGTCTAAGCCGTCACTATGCATGTAATGGAAAAATTACGCTAACGAATTGTATGTATTGTATGTATTCTTCCATCTGTGCCTTTCTCTAATTTCCTTTCTAGCCGTTTCATAGCTGCAGTTGTGGACGGCCATCGCTCACTTCCTCAACCTATCATCTCTGGTGTTCCTCAGGGCTCTGTCCTGTCTCCAGTTTTCTTTCAATTATTCATTAATGATCTCAACTTTACTTTTAGTCTTATCCACTCATATGCTGGTGACACTACCTTACACTATTGAACACATTTTTCACAACAACCCAGCATGCAATCACTCCAAAACTCAAGTGCCAAGGACATTTTCGCCTGTCTTCTAATCTACCAATTATTTCTGATTGGGGCAGAGAAAATATTGGTACTTGCAGTGTCTCCAAAACCCAATGTCTCCATCGCACGATTTAAGTAACCATTAATTAATTTCAATGTCAGTTTGAACATTTTCAGATTATGTCTTAAGGGGAGACAGGACGTTTTTCTTGTACCCCTTCTCCCTCGTGTTTAGCCCCATTAGTTTTCAAATCCTGTGATGTTCGGCCCATAAGTGTGACGATTTAAAGACCTTTCGCCCGATTTCTTTGTCAATAGTAAGACTTTTCGTGCTATTTGGGTGTCGATCCCTTTCCAGTGAACGATAGTGAGGCTGTAATTTGGGAAGAACCGGCCTTCGGGCGGGAAATTTTTCTACCGAAAAATGTACAAATTAATCTAGAAAGGGGATCTAATGGATGTTGTTTTACGTTTGATTGAAGTCTGTGGAGAACACTAGAAAGAAATTAATAATACATGAAAAAATCGACAACAAAGTGAAAGGGGAGATTGGTGTATTTATTTGCTCCAATATATATAATTTCATATTTTTTTTTAGTTTCCTCCCTATACCTCCATGAAGCTTATAGAAAGACCCCCAAGACCCTCCTTCATGACATATTTGTACATTATTTGATAGAAAAATGGCCCGGCCAAAGGCAGGTTCCTCTTGGCTCGCTATTGCTCGATAGGAAAATAATTAGACCTAAATGACACGAAAAGTCTTAATATTGATAAAGAAATGGGGCAAAAGGTCTTAAGATCGTCAAACTAATGGGCTGAACGTCATGACATCTGAAAAATAATGGGCTAAACATGAGGAAGAATGGGGACCAGAAAAATTACGCATCTCCCTTTAAGATAATTTGACAAGAGTTTAATCCTTCTAATACTTCGAATATAAAAAGTAGAGCGAAATGGTTACACATTTTGTAAAACTTGCAGGGTCTGGTAAACATGTTTGGAACTATTTGTGAGAAACGGAATCTGAAGGTAAATGCAGAGAAGAGTAAGGTTATGGTCTTTGCAAGGGTTGTAGTCAAAGAGTGTTCGATGAGGTTGAATGGTCAGGTTATGGAGAATGTTAGTTCATTTAAGCATTGGGGCAGTGTGTTGAGTAAAGATGGGAGTATGGATAAAGAAGTGTGAGAGAGGGTGCAACAGGGGAAGAGGAAGTAAGATAATAGGAAAAGATAATAAGACAAGGGAATAATGACCACACGAACTATCGCCCTACCATCTTATTCAAAGTATGAAGCGCATGATGTCTTACATATTATTTTCCTTGTTTTCAGATCGTCATCCTTCTGGGCCTGGCTGCCCTGGTTGCTGCAGACAGCCCCGAGTTCTACGGCTCGCGATCTGCCAAATCTGAGGTAAGAAACTCATAAGCGTTTAAGGGGGTAGTGGTTATTTCTTAGGTTTAGTTATGTATATATATATTTTATGATTTAGTTTCTTTTCTAGAATTTCTATTAACCTTTAAAAAACATCACCAAGATCCCCCTTCTAGATAAATTTGTACATTTTTCGGTAGAAAAGTGTCCCAGCTGTTATTGTATTGAAATACAATGTCAGTCTAATGTTATTAGGCCAACACAATATAAAACTGGTGACTTGCAGAATAAGGGGTGATGTTAATGCAATGATGACTGTAGTGAATTGTATACCTGGTACGCTAGAGCTTCCTTTGAACTGGTAGTTGATGCTAACAATTGTAATAACCACTTCTTATTTACTTCCAGTCCTACGAGTCCAGCGAGGCCAAGTACGAATTCAACTGGGCTGTCGATGACGACTCTTCCGAGAACCACTTCGGCCAACAGGAGGGCCGTGATGGCGACAACACCCAGGGGTCCTCCTACGTGCAGCTTCCCGACGGTCGCGTGCAGAAGGTCTCCTACTACGTCGACGGTGACGATGGTTACATTGCCGATGTCAAGTACGAGGGTTCAGCTTCCTTCGAGTCTGGATCCTACGAGTCCCAATCCTTCGAGTACGGTTCCAACGAATCCAAGTAAACGAATGTCAGTAAAACAGAACGATATCTCAGGATTTTACGATACTGGCTACGACGTGCTATCACAACTACCTTATTTTGCTCATGATAATGTTATTTATTGTAATTTATTGTCAAGAATGACATTATTTATCGAATAAAACCAGTCATCTATACTTTGAGCATTATACTTTCTCCAATCACCTTTTCTCTACTGCCAAAGATGCATAACTATGTATATGCCTACCATAATTATGTATTCGTATTAATAATTGTAATATTCTACTTGTATATAGCAGAAATTAACAATTAAAATGTTCTCATATGCAAATTAAGTTCAAGATGGTTAACAAAGAAGACACACTTTCTAGGATACAATACTTAAATTAAAAGTTAAATATAGAAATATATTATATAAATTATATTAATTTAGATAAATTATATTGTCAAGGATGATCTAAAGTATTAAATAAACATGAATGGTTTCCTTAAGGGCTACTCTACTAGTGATTCACTTGCTTATCTTACTAACTCTTGGTCATCCTCCTTTCGGGACTTCGGTGAGACCTTTTCTATTGCGCTAGACATATCGAAGGCCTTCCATAAAGTCTGGCGCAAATCTCTAATTTCTAAACCACCCTCCTTCTGTTTCTATTCCTCCATCTGTGCCTTTGTCTCTAATTTCCTTTCCAGCCTTTCCACAGCTGCGGTTGTAGAAGGACATCGTTCACTTCCTCATCCTATCAACTCCGGTGTTACTCAGGGTTCTGTCCTATCTTCAATTATCTTTCTAATTTTCATAAATTATCTTCTCAACTGTACCTCCAGTCCAATCCATTCAAATGCAGAGGACTCTACCTTACACTATTCAATTAGTTTTCCAGAACACCCCACCAAGCATTTCCTCAAAAACAAACGTATGAAGCCATACAACACATACTTATCTTCTGATTAACTACCATTTCCAATTGGGGCAGAGAAAACCTTGTTGGTTATACATTTTATATACCTTAAAAATATTAAAATTACAAAATGCATCTCTAGTTGAATCCTTTCCTAGGTAGGTTAAAATTATAATTATTTTTTTAATGCGATTAAAGTTACTTTTGTGAACCCGACTTGCACCACCCCAAAGCACGTGATATGTGGGTACAAAAGGTATGATCACCACTTAGAAGCGCTGGTGATAGATTATTTCCAGAAAATACAATCAAGGTTATGATTAAAAATTAAGTTTATTTGTTATTTTTTTAAACTTCCGATTTTTAATAGTTACTATGTTTGCCGTGGGTGACCAATGAAAATGCAAGCACTGCGTATTGGATAAGTCAATTGAACGTTTATTTACATAGACCGTTCTTTAACTTTAAAAGTTCGATATTAAGCTCATTGAAGAAGGTATGTACAGTATGTTTGCATTAACCCTTAAGGGGAGATTTTTAATTTATTTCCTAGACCTCGATCGAGCTTAAAATTATACCCCCTAGACCCCCCTTCAAGAAAATGTTTTGTACATTTTTTGGTAGAAAAATGTTCTGACCGAAGGCAGGTTCCTTTTTAATTAAAGGCTCGCTTTGAATTGTTAATTTCTGCTATACATAAGTAGAATAATACGATAATTAATACGAATATTTATGTATTAGGAAGGTACACACATTGATAATTTCAAATAACTCTCAAACTGATGTATATGTGCCGAAGAACCTTTTTGCACCATTAGTAAATTTTGAGCGCCGGAATAAGAGTTAGTGATCAATATCGTTAACACATTTTAAGAACAGGATTAGTCCAAGCACTGATCAATGTGGCATCCCACTCTGAACATTTCTCTAAATAAAGACCTTACCATAAATGTTAATACAGTCAATTACATTAATTCTGCTAGCCAGTCCTCAACCCATCGGAGAACATTATAACATATGTATGGGATGTCCACGTTTTATATATCTTCATTTCCACAACTTAAAATATTAAAAGAAAGCTAACAAGAGAAACCAAACACAAAATCAATTGAAACAAATATTTTCTACTTTTCTGTCCGAAAAATTAGAAATTTGTTGGTAGGCATACAATATAATATAGTTATGCATCGTTGGCAGTAGAGAAAAGGGTGATTGGAGAAAGTATATAACTCAAAGTATAAATGACTGGTTTTATTCCATAAATAATGTCATTCTTGACAATAAATTATAATAAATAACATTATCATGAACAAAATAGGGTGGTTGTGATAGTACGTCGTAGCCAGTTTCGTAAAATCCTGAGATATCGTTCTGTTTTACTGACGTCCGTTTACTTGGATTAGTTGGAACCGTACTCGAAGGATCGGGAGTCAGATCCAGACTCGAAGGAAGCTGAACCGTCGTACTTGACATCAGCAACGTAACCATCGTCACCGTCGACGTAGTATGAGACCTTCTGTACGCGACCGTCGGGAAGCTGCACGTAGTACGACCCCTGGGTGTTGTCGCCATCGCGGGCCTCCTGTTGACCGTAGTGGTTCTCGGAAGAGTCGTCATTCACAGCCCAGTTGAATTCGTACTTGGCCTCGCTGGACTCGTAGGACTGGAAGTAAATAAGAAGTGGTTATTATAATTGTGTGCATCAACTATCAGTTCAAAGAAAGCTCTAGCGTATACAGTCCACTAAATTTGTCATTGAATTTATTCTGTAATTCACCAGTTTTATATTTTGTTGGCCTAATAACATTAGACCTATATCATATTTCAATACAATATCGGCTGGGACAATTTCTACCAAAAAATGTACAAATTTATCTAGAAGGGGGATCTTGGGGATGTTTTTAAAGGTTGATGAACATTCTAGGAAGGGAAGTAAATCATTATATATAACTAGACCCAAAAAATACCCACTAACCCCTTAAATGTGTATGTGTTTCTTACCTCAGATTCGGAAGATCGCGAGCCGTAGAACTCGCGGCTGTCGGCAGCAACCAGGGCAGCCAGGCCCAGAAGGATGATGATCTGAAAACAAGGAGAATAATACATAAGACATCATGCTCTTCATACTTTGAATAGGATAATAGGGTGGTCTTTAATCCCTTGTCATAATATCTCATTATCTTGTGGTCTTTATTCCCTTCGAACATTATGACGCATTTTGACAGTTACTTCTTGTATTCTTAACCCTTTAACGATTATGACACATTTTGACAGTTTATTACGGCTATCCTTAGACGATTATAAATTATACAGTTTAGGAAGGCTCTGTGGGAATTATATGGGTGACAATTGTTTCAATTACCCCTCTGACTTCCATCTACCCTTCCTAAGCTGAATAAAATCCACTAATAATAACCAGAAGAAACAAATAATGAGTAATCGGATAATTTTGGAGCTCAATTTTGTGTAGCTAAGCAAGAGATGAAACTATACTAATATACTCATGATAGTTGAACTACTCTTATTATTATTATTTAAATTATTATTAGCAAGATATAATTGGTGTTCATTACTGAGTGTAGCTAAGAACAAGATGAAATACTCTCATAAACATTTAACTATGATTATTATTGCCAAAGCTATTATTATTAATATCATTATCATTATTATTAGTTGTACTGTAGTTGTTGTTAGTATTCTTGTAAACCCACCTTAGCGTTCATTGTTGAGTGCAGCAAAGTGAGGACTTAACTGATGAAGGCTATTGTTTGGCTCTCTATATATACTGTACCCCCCAGACACCCACACCCAAGATGACCTCTACCCTTTCTTCATAACTTGCTGCCAGGTTGATGGTTTTTCTGTCTTCTTTTCCTTCTTATTCTTCTTCAAGTGTGGTTTACTTCTCCATCTTCTGCAACTCTTAGACGACCCAGATTTCTATCTACGACCCAGATTTCTATCTACCTATTTAATGCCGGACGCCGTGATCCCCGATGGGTGTTCCCAGTCGGTCGATGCCCCTCTCTCATCCAGTTCACACATATGCTTCTTAACTCCATCCTCCCACCTCTCACTCGGTCTACCTCTTCCTCTTTGTCCTTCCACCTCACTCTCGTACACTCTCTTAGTCATTCTCTCGCTTAACATACGTTCAACATGGCCGAAACATCTCAAGGTGTTAATTCTCACACTTTCCATCACATCTATAGTACATCCCCACCACACCTCTCTCGTACTTCCTCATTCATCTGTCTATCCCTCCATGTAACTCCGCACGCACTTTGCAAGTAACTCATTTCCACCCCTCTCACTCTTGCTTTGAGTCTCTCCACCAACGTCCATGTTTAGCTCCCGTAAGTCAATATCAGGATTACCACTCTGTCATGCAAGGAATTCTTTACTTCCAGGCTGACCACCCTATTTCTTGTTACTGCCTTCAGTGTTCCTACATCCCTCTTCCCTTGTTGCACCCTCTCCCGCACTTCTTCATCCATACTCCCATCTTTACTCAACACACTGCCCAAATACTTAAATGAGCTAACACACTCCATAGCCTGACCATTCAACCTCATCTAACACTCTTTGACTGCAACCCTTTCAAAGACCATAACCTTATTCTTCTCTGCATTTACCTTCAGATTCCGTTTTTCACACATTGTTCCAAACATGTTTACCAGACCCTGCAAGTTTTACAAAATGTGTAACCATTTCGTTTTACTTTTTTTATTCGAAGTATTAAAAGGATTTAACTCTTGTCAAAATATCTTAAAGGGAGATGGGTCATTTTTCTGGTCCCCATTCTTCCTCATGTATAGCCCCATTAGTTTTCAGATTTTATGACGTTCGGCCCATTAGTTTGACGATCTTAAGACCTTTTGCCCCATTTCTTTATCAATATTAAG